>JAAMXV010000673.1:0-76194 GCA_019693495.1 Axilococcus clingmanii | reverse complement strand
CTCCTCCTCCTTTCACAGACCCTATTGGTGAATGACCGTCGTTCAATTGGCTTTCTTGATGCGATTCGGGATCAAAAAGCAGTAAACTGGCACTCGAATCACTGCCAAGCAAGACGGCGTTCTCATGAATTGAGGCGGAATTCGGAAGGTATGATTGTTGACGGCTCTTGTTGCGTGGTATAGAGAGTGCTGAGGTTCCACCGCAGTATGCTCTGGCATACTCTATAAATCCTTCAGGATCATCAGCCGATATACTAGCCGCATTTCGGGGGAGGCCTGCCCTTTGCAGCTCTGCTTGCCATCGTCTGCTGAAGCGCCACCTCCAGGCCTGGTCGGCGTAGGAGTCATTACTTTGGTCATCATCCTCATCATTATGTCTTCTTCGGCAAGTTTCCCCTTCCGACTTATTCATGAGGGTATTGCTTGCCGATGTCCCCATGGCTCTAGTATTGCCTTCTGTATTGCCACCATGGTTGTCACTTGGCAGACTGTTAGACTTGGGGCTGGGCGTTGTTCCAGTCAGCACATCTTCATGCAGAGAGAATGGATGAAGTACAGTGTCCTCTGACGTACGATACGACTTTTTGTACGTGACCATCCTGTCTGCCCAAGTACCTATGACTGGAGACATGGCAACACTGCACAGCTCAAGTTGCTCCACTGCAGCTGCCAAGACGACACCTGTTGGAGGTGATCTGTGTTCAGAAGTGGAGGACTGCTTGTGAACTTGCGATTGTTCGCCATTATCGGAAAATTGGTCTACATCGAGGTGTTCTTCCAAGCTTTCTAAAGGACGCACTGACATGGTGCTGCTACCCCCGCTCACTGATATGGAGTGAGAGATGGGTCCCGCAACATTTCTTGACTGGCGATCCGTCGAGTCCCCAATTCGCACGCCAAACCTGAGCGTAACATTCATTTCGTTAAAAAATTGGACTCCATATTGCCTGTGAACTGCGAAGAGAAAGCAAGAACGCACCACAATTGATCTAAGAGTTCGACGATGTTGTGAGCTGTGTTCGCTGCCGATATTGCATTTCTTCGGCAAGTTTCCCCATGTAGTGGTGTACAAAGAGAAATCTCATTAGATGATGAAGCCAAGACGGTAGTGTTGGTGGCAAGCATTGCCATTAGTAGTAAAATGCACGCGAATTCGCTAAGAGCTGCGCGCACGCAATATGTTAGGCGAAACCCTTGTGTCACATAGACTGAAAATGTAGAAAAAATATGGCCATGAGATGGTAGTACAGGTCTCAAGTGAGCTGACCCGAAGCACATGGACCCCTGGCTGCCGTCGTGATCCCAACCGAGAAGAGGGCCTGCAGCCCATCCATCCGAGCCGAGACGGTCAAGCAACTGAAAGGAAAAAATTCAGGCCAGGATCATTTTGTCATAATTATGATCCTGGCTTTATTATGGTGTTTAAACTGGAGTTTTCAAGGTGAGATTCCCTGGAACAAAAGCAAAGATGTTTGACACATCTCTTCATCAGGCTGTCATCCTTCAGGTGGGAAGATGGAGAAAATATTTCTAAGACACTCCTATTACCGGATCGGTGGGAAATTCATTCTGCTGAAAAGGTACTCTTAACGCTGAATAAACTCCAGATACTCGTCCTCCAATCACCAACTTCGATACCGGCAAAAAAAGTTGGCGTTGGTGCTGTGCTTTGGGATGGCTGTCTTGCCCTCGCTGCCTATCTTGTGACATGTGTACCTCACCACAGGTTTGTTGGAGCCAGGATTGTTGAGTTAGGTGCGGGAGTAGGAACACTTGGCATTGCGCTGGGTATGCTCGGTGCTCATGTGACCGTCACTGACATTTCAAAAGTCATACCGCTTTTGAAACAAAACCTAGAAGCAAATGGGTTCCCACCAACTTATAAACCTAAAACAGGTTCAGGGTGGGTCACTGCTGAGGAGTTAGAGTGGGGAAAACCTGGTTGGATGAACAAAGTATCTCGCCTAGCCGACCCTCCCTTAGACTATGTGCTCGCTGCCGACTGCTGTTACATAGATGGCGATGGAGACACTCCCTCGACACTCCATTTTGTGGAAACATTGAGTGGGCTGTGCTCATCCAGCAGAACTCGATGCCTCGTGGCCAGTGAGCAACGTGCTGAGGAAGTGAGAGTTGTGTTTCTAGAAGAAGCAGGCAAACGATTCAGCAAAGTTGAAAGAATTTCACCCCTGCCTCCTCCATTTCATCGTATTGACTATATTGATCTGTGGGAGCTTACAATCTAAAACACAGATCACAACTTTCGTACAAATACAAGAAATTAGTTAGCGAAGCCAGCGTGTACAATCAGGGGCCCATTACCAATATGTAAACTTCTACTACTTGTAATATCAGTGGAGTGATTGGTATTCCTGAACAGCTCCAGGAAAACACAGTGGTTGAATTTATAAAGCTCTAACCAAAGGTTGTTCGGACATTGTGTGCCAACAGTAACACTGTGAGGAGGTTGAAATCGTCGTATGCATAAGCTTCGCCATAGCATATTATCCTTTGCAAGGCAATTCAGTTCTGTGCATGTCTGTTGCATTCTGAGCAAGTCTTGAAAGTGCAAGAATGAAAATATGTTCAATAAGACGGAGTACGGCAGCTTCCTCCACCAGGAAATGCTACAGTGGTCTGCCTGGAACGGAGGCTCGTTGAGAGTGTGTAAAAATCGTGGATGAACTATGATGTCCATAATTTATGACAGTTTTGGTGGTATCGCCGTGGCTTTCTGTCAACATATATTCTTCCAGAATTAGTCAACAATGCTCTGTCTTTTCACGCTTGTTGATGGACTTCTAGCCAAGAATAATGCCGAAATAGCGCATACCTTCCAGTAGCGATATTTGAGCAAACATCTGAAATCGAACTTGATCTGCCGAAACTTCAACAACCCTTGAAAGAGAAAGAACGCATGCTTCCCAATGGGTGCATGAGTTCACGTGTCGCCACGTGATGGTGCCTTCGTAACGTGTTCCCTTGTTATATATCATTATTTTAAAGTATTTGATCGTATTCTGTCTTGGGTTTTCCAGCCGTTGCATCGCAGGGCAATGTCAGCAGGCGATGCAACAACTCAAGCTGCTGCCAACTGACACCTGTAATGAACTTATTGCGATAGGAAGAGCATGTGCAGTCGTTGGATATCGTCCAAATGTATCATCAGCAACAATATTTGAGATCGCAGCGACTTCTCCTTCTCTGCTACCCGCATTGATTGAAGCGCGCGGGGCCTTGCATGCAGCCGCTGAAGATGCCTTCAACGATCCACTACTCATAGAATTTACAGGACTGATAGCTTGGCTGCCTGGTGCAGATCTAGATTGGCACTGTGATAATGATAGGCCTTATTTAGCTCAAAGATCCTATGCTGCCGTGTGTCATTTGTCTTCGCAAGGGACAGCTTTCACTGGTGGAGACTTTGCATACAGAGACAATGAAAATGACCCAGTTGTCAAAACATTTCATCCAGAGGCAGGTAGTGCACTCATTTACCCTGCGAATCTACCACATAGGGTTTCCGAAGTAGTGTCAGGAGAGAGATGGGTTTTGACTATGTGGTTCACAGATCGACCGCACAACAATGAAGACACCGCCTTGCTGGCAAGCTGCATGGGGGCTGGTGTCCCGGAGTCAATGTACATGGTGCCGCCGAATGCAAGGGATATAAGGCTCTGCAGACTTGGTGTTCTTGGAGTGGATGTAGTCAGCTGGGGTGCTGTGTATAACGTGGTAAAACGGCGTGGTGAGGAGGTCATAGGCACTTTTGACAGTTTCTTGGAGGCCCTACTGAGCGTATTTCTAGGCAGCATCAATTGTGGCATCAGCTTTCCCTGCTGTTCTCGGCATACCAACAAGGGCACGGTTGATTGTGAAAATGTGAATAATACCTGCTTACTGCAAAAATTAGGCTCTGGGAAGGAGTACCTGCAGTCTGGTCGGACAGTTTTCGAGTCGAGCTTCAAACATTGGAAAAAGATGAATGCTATTTACTAATTACTTATGCTGTATCATTCGAGATTGTAACAGCCATCAAGATCTGCAGATCCTCTATTCATTGATGATTTGAGTTGTTGCTGACTTGTCGGCACTATTGAGTCTTGAGCATTCGATGCATCTTCATTCTCATTACCATCACCCTCCTGTTCCTCTTCCAGTTGCTCTGGTACTGGCACTTGCAAGTCCTGCACATCATCCGGCCCTTCCTCAACAGCAGCATCTTGATCGCCTTCCGCCATCTGAGCATCTTTGACTAACTGTGGTTGCTGTGTGTTGAACAGCTGACGCGCAAGCTCGTTTGTATCTATTTCATCTATCAAATCATCTATGCCAAGAAGGGCGTCATCGACTTGGGCCTTGACAGTCTCTGTGCAATTCTCTTTGGGAGTTGGCTGGAGAATGGCAGTGTTTGGCGGGAGCATGGTTCCTATTACCCCATTGAGAACAGCTACTTGTGTAGGAGCAATGAGATCAGCTGTGTGAGTGTCGCGTGAATTTGTACCAACTGCAGCTACGGCCTTACTCACTTCCAGCAACTCATCAAAAATGCTATCAAAACAAGCATTGGATTGGGCCTTGACAGCCCTTGCTGTCTGCATGCTTTTCTCAATAATGGTAATCAGGCAGTCTTTCCCCACCATTTCTTTTTCCCTGAGATCATCCCCTTTCAAAGCTCTCAGCTGGAACTGAAGTTTCTGGTCATTGAGCTGTTGCTCCAAAGCTCGAACCTTCTCCCCCAGTATAGTATTTTCCTGGGCAACTTGTGCCGAATGCCTATCAACCTCCTCCTTATCTGCCAAGAGAGAGTCTAGCTGTCTCTGTAAAACACCATTTCTGTTGACAGCTTCATCGTGCTCGGAGGTAAGCATTGACAACTTCTCAGAAGCATCGTTTTCTGCCTGTACAGAGGTGGCGAGTTTTGTGCCGAACTCATCAATCTGAAACTGCAGAGTAGAGTTCATTTCTGTGATCTTTGAAACTTCCTTTTCCTTGTCCATGAGTTTATTTTGGAGCACATTGATGTCTTCGCTCTTCCTTGCAAGTTCTGAGCAAAGCTTGTCGCTGGCCACCTTGCTGCGTTCAAGTGCCTTGCAAGACTCGTCCAATTTGATCTTCATGTCCTGTGCAAGGTTTTGAAATTTGAGTGATTCAGAAGCCTGCTTTTCAAGCTCAGTTGACTTTTCGGTTTCTTGCTTGAGCAGCCCTTGAAGCTTGCCATTATCCTCCTTCAAGACATTTATTTCCTCCATACCCTTGGCTTCTGCCGCCTGTTTGGCAGCAAGAGCAGCTGCAAGCTCGTTTCGAAGCTTTTCATTCATTTTCTGAAGCTCTAATTTGATAGTCACGTTCTCATCTTCCTTGTTCTTGTCTTCTTCCAAGGAACTTTCACTGTGGCGAGCCCTCTTGGGACTATTGCTATCCAAATCAATCTTATTTGTACGTTTGGTGGAGAGAGGAGGCAACTCCTCAGCTTGAGAATTGTCTTGAGAATGGCTGCAGGGTTCCTCAAAAAGTACGTACTCCAGTGGACCACCGACATTTGTTGCATCTGGAGGAGGCACAACGCTAAGACGAAGTCGATCCCCTACATTGAGTTTGCATGGGTGTCCCTTCTCACATTTCGTGTCATTGATGAATGTTCCGTTGGTTGAGCTATCTATGACCAGCCAGCCAGCCTGTTATTTTGAATTGGGTGGTAGTTAGATCACGTTTTGAGACCACAATTGTGTTGGACACTCACTTCCTCGTAAACGATCTTACAATGTCTCGTGGATACTTGCACCCAATCTGGTGGAAGAACTCGAGCATCTTTTCCTTGCACACCGCGACCAATTGAGTTTGGTTCCCTTGTGCTGAGTATGATGTCAGAGCTGCCATTTGAAGCTTTGTGAGACCTTGCCTTCTCTGAACTGGCTCGGAGAGTAAATCGGGTATTACTGACAGGGTCTGCCATGGTTCCAATTACGTTACTGCTCAAATCCTGAAACCAACGTGCTCTAAGTTCTGTTCCGACGATAATTTTAATTTGCTTTCGAAATAACTCGTTAAAGCAAGCAAGTAGAACTATGTAGACAACCCAGGTAATTGAATCATGCTTTCCACGCTCAACCGAACACTCCAAATCTCTCAAATGTCAGCTTGATTTCTTCTGCTTGCCTCCCTGTTTACTGTGTGCTTTCTTATCTTTTACACCTGCCTGCTCATTCTCCAGGTCAAATGCAACTATGATATCATTTTTTCGAAATTTACCTCCAGCCACTCGACCATCAGGGAAGACGTGTGGAATTCTGCCAACCTCCTTACCCTTATTAAATAGTATTAGTGTTGGTAGCTGAGAACTGGCCCCTTGCACTGATATATTATACTCCTTTGCCATCATTGGCCACCTACCAACATCCATCTTACCCCATCTCAATGTAGTGCCAGAGTATTTCATCGATAGATCCGCAATAACGGGTTCCAAGTATACACACTGAGGGGCCCAGGAAGCATAAAACTCCACAATCCATCGAGGAGATTCAGCTGAAGTTCTTTCCTCTACCAATTCTTTAAATGAGGCTGGAGTAAAATACTCCAGTTTGGCTGGACCCTTATACACCGGCTGAGGAAACATGAGGAAGAATGCAACGATAAGCAAAACAAAATACACCAATAATCTGAGGTCAATGTACCAGAGCATCAAACAAGCCACACTTTTCGTGAAAAAGAAGAAATCTGACATGAATGCATCCATACTTATCCTCCTTACGAACTTCAGGGCAAGCAGAAAGCAGAGCAATAATACAGCATGGCGTTCCTGCACACCGAGAACGCCGAGGACGTTGGAACTCTGAAGGGAGGTAGCTTTGGTATCACTATTACTAGACCTACTTTTTCAATAATATCTGACGGCTTTTGTAATCTCGAGTAAAAGCCTGCATTATGACGGATGTGCCACAGCCTAATCAGTCCGTACGATGCTACAAGCAATCCATTTGCGACGTAATAAGAGGCAAAGAATCGATTAGTGCCACCTGATGGTCTCCCTTGAGGCGACATTGTGTGAATTACTATATTGGCATTTCCAAACATCTACTTCTTGCCTCTCCCACCTCTTCCTCTTGAAGCTGCTCGCCCACCTCGTCCCCTGGCTGGTTTTTGGGCAGTAGTCCCATCCTTCAGGGTCAAATTCATTCCTGAATGCTTCAAACCCATAAGTTTTTGTCTTACCATCACAGGATCTAGCAGCTCTTCTTCTTCTTCCTCATCTTCCTGTTTAACATCAGCAACATCTTCCTCGCCTCGAAGCGCGGCTTCAGCCGCCTCGTCATCCGCCGGAGCTCGTCCTCGTCCCTTTTTCTTTGCGTCTGCGAGACCAAACCCAGTCTTGGGTTTTATATGTTGCTGATTGAATGCCCTAGTAAATGCAGACTTGACCTGTGTCTCTATTGACTTCATGGGGTCCTCTCCCCATGGCTGCTGTGTTTTAAATTTAGTCACATCGCTGATGAAGTCCAAATCCTCTCTGGAAATACAATAGTCTTTCATCATGCCTAACACTCTAGGGATTCCTTCCTTCCCAGAGGTCATTAAAGGTGCAGTCAGAGATCTACGCAGGACAGGTAGGTAACCCAGCCGGAGCGATGTCCTATCGCATTCCACGTTCCCCGAAGCCATCATCCGCGTGTGCAGCTCACCCAAAAGTCTCTTTTGCTTTCCAAAACTACTATTATTTCCCAACCATGATGTGAACCTTGGAAAATTCATTTCATTCATGTTGAATACCTCTCTATGCCCTCTCATGTAGGACGATGGATAAATGGTGCCCATCACTGCAGCAAATGGCATGAGACCCCAGTCTTGATACTGCCTCACCCTTCTAGAAACCGTATCCCCAGCAGAGAAGCCATCTGCTGCCTTGGCAATAATCTGTAGTCTCTGCAAATCATTCCCAGCAATGCGGGGCTTGTGGTTGAGGTAGTTCTCTTGTACTAAAAGAGGTACTAGATCTGCGTCTTGAAAGAATAAATCAATTTGATCTGACAAAGAAAGATGCACAGACTCTGCATCCAGCAATCTCCTGGCAGCCTCAAATGGACTCATTTCCAAATCCTTATTTGTACCCATGCCACTTTTTACTTGATCATATGAAATGGACTTTGCTCTCAACCGTAGCATCTGAAGTTGACCCAGGATCAGACGAATGTCACCTCCGCCTGCGCTCTGCACCAAGGCTTCCATCGTCGCCTGGTTGACGGCCAAGCCCTCGCGTTCAGCGATGAGTAACATACGCTTAGATATCTGTTGCGCCGTTGGTTTCCTGTAATCTAACTCCATACAGTGGTTCCTTAGTGACCTTAACTTGGTGCTGTACTTGTCGTTGCAAATACAAATAACTGGAATTTTGCTCTTATGTATCGTTTGGATTAGATCTGCAACACCGCCCCTATCACCAGCACTCATTCCATCCACCTCATCCATGACCAAAGCAAGTTTTCTAGCATCCCCTGTCGTTGGATTTCTAGAGATGGACACGTTTGTGGAAAGCTCCTTGAGAGCATTCGCAAGTTTTCCACCGACACCTTTTAGCACTGATGCATCTGCCTTCCCCCTTGTATCAGAAGCATTCACCTCTACAGGAAATATGCCCAACTCCTTGCACACAATGATTGCAGATGATGTCTTCCCAATACCAGGGGGTCCGGACAGCAACACTGCTTTCTTTTTGAAGCCATCGCCTGCTCTGCCTCTGAATGCTGCAGGAGGATTGACCGCTCCCCCATGCAGATGAACTCTCTCCCAGTCTTGTAACCAATGACGCAATGCTTGGATGGTCGATGCATTACCAACTAAATCTGCACTCGTCTTTGGTCGATATTTTTCAACCCAAAGTTGAGTGTTTTGGGGGTCAAACTTTGGCAATGGTGCCTCTACCTGGGGCTGCTTTTCAGTCTCAGCAGTACCAGTAGCTCCACCACCACCAGAGGTCAAGACTGGCTTCACATCTTGAATGAGTTGTGATGATACCAAGTCTTCTACTGGCCGTTGGATGCCAGCTGAACTGGCAACCAATGAAAATAGACCATCTTCATCAGCAAATTTTTTTCCTTTTGTCCTAGCTGCAGTGAACTTGGACTTCCCGGCATACAGTCCCATGACCAGACACGTTGTCTTGCCACTGACTGCCGAAGTCACTTTGCCTCCATGCCGTTTAATGAAGTCTTCAGCCTCTCCTCTGGTAAGAGAATCCAAAACTCCGCTGATGACAAATGTTTTGCCGGTGAGGCAGTCTGGGTGACCCCTTGGAGGCGGTGGCTTCACTCCCTTATTCGGTGGGTGATCCTCTGCACGACCTTGATAGGAAGATTCTGGCATGAAACTGATTTTCATAGAGGCCTCATCGGTAGGAAGAGCCTCTAGAGCAGCATCTACGGCAGCAATAGCAGCAGCCATGTCTGGCCGAATTGCATGCTGCTCACTAGCCCTTTGCTTCTTAGTTGATGGGAGCCTGGTAGATGATGGTGTGGCTCCAGCTGCCTTTTCTGCAGCTGATACTTTATTAGTAGGAAGGTCCTTTTTCTTCTTCTTCTTTGGTGTGGGTTCGACATCCTCCGAGATGTCTATCACAAATTCGGAGTCTGGGTCTGTGTCGGAGTGGGGTGGTTTACGTTTACTGCCTGGAGGAGTGGCACTTGGTCTGGTGTCGGAGGGCCTCGCTTTCAGCAAAGAAGGCTCTTCATATGCAGGTTCTTTCTCGATTTTATCAGAGTTCTCTGACTTTGGTTTGGGAGGAGCACCCCCGAAAAACTTTCGAATGTCTGGCATGTTTTGTGATCGACTGCTTACGAGTGTGCGAAAGCCATCATAATAACTCGATTGTCAAATTATCATTGCTTCATCTACAACTTTTCGTATGTCCTGAACGATCAAGTTGAGCTCAATTTGCGGCAACTTGAGTAGAAACCAGATCCAAAATCAAATTCAATACTATTTTAAGGTACTGTGAGTAGTGCTTTGCTATCAGTGGAAACAGGAATTTGTTTAACTGCCATCGTTCCTGTTCCAGCTGCAGACATGCCATCTTGAAAAGACAGTGAGTCACGATGATGCATCAAAATTAGGAGATTGGCACTATCACCTACTGAATTGTTGGGAAATCTACAATTACTGGACGCCTCCCCACATTAAGCTGGTGTTGTGTCTTATGCATGGCAACTGCTTATGGTGCCAGCCAGCAACACCCTCCCCCTTTTTATCATTGTCAGCACATACTCCGCAGCGGCGGAGCTTGGATTGCTGGCACATTTTATTGATTTCGATGACCTCGATTACGATATTTTGAGTTGAACAGAGAAACGGCTGTGAGTATCGAAGACCAGAAGACCACGCAATAGTTCCGTAATAGAGAGCTACCGCGCATCCATTCCCGTCATAGCCTCGCCAGGAGCTGTGCGTCAGCTCGATTCTTAGCCTTCATTATTAGCATCAGTATGCATTGGAATACGCATGCCCTCGCAACCCAGGTTCAGCAACCGTTCAATAGAGCCTGGGGGGTCGTCACTCGAACCTGGAGCCGCAACCCATTCCTAGTGAAAACGCTTACGAGTGGAATGGGATTTGCCTTTGGCGATGTATTGATGCAATTAGGTACTCGCAAGCATAAGCATCATCGACCTCTTGATTGGCAAAGGTCTGCAAAAATGGGAGCAATAGGTTTAACGGTGGCTGGCCCAGTCGGGTTTGGCTTCATCCTCTGGATGGAGGGTAACATCATGACTGCTGCCCCTGCGAGTAGACTTGCAGTCTCAACTAAAATCACACTGGATCAAGTCTTAGGGTGCATTATTTGGCAAGCAGCACTGATGGCATTGGATCAAGATTATCGCAAGGGTGCACAAAATGTGTGGAATAAGATAAGAAGACCAAATCCAAATCCAAAAGTGAGTACGCTCTAGCACTGCGGTTGGACTGGGGGAAATCTGCTCTCATCTTGTCTCTTCCATAGGGTACAGCTAGCATATAACCAAGCTGGTGACACTATGTATAAGCCTAATTGTCTGGCTCTGATAGCCTTGTGACTTCCATCGGCTGCAGCAACCAAATGTGTCACCTCACCGGGACTGTCTTCTAAGTTTTTGAAAACTCTAGCTCCGCATTGTTGAGCTTTCAGCACCAATGGATGATTGGAATGATCAGACCCCAATTCTATTACCCTACTGAATACAATCCCTACACCATGTAAGATTGAACTTTTAAGAGTTGCTACCACAGACCTGACATCCCACAACGGTACACTTCCTCCCAGCACACCAGGCTGCTCATTACGGTTCACACTGTTCTTAGTAGTGCACTGAAGGTGCAATACATTCTCTATTTCATGAAAAAACAAGCTATGTATACGCCTTATATTCCCTAAAATGATCGACAGCATGCCAGAGTGTTCATTTTCATCTCTTCCTGTCTCTACTATAGACCGTCCCTGCTTTTTTTGGCGGGAGGCTGAGGTGGGAAAATAATCGTATCTAGTTGTTTCCACTAAATTTTCAATATGGCCCTGCCAGACACCTATAGTATCATCTATGACAATAGTAAATGCTTCACTCCCTTTCTCTAAACTCTTAGCCATATCACCGCCTTGGGCTATGATACGATCTCCAATCAGCTCGCCCATCGGGTCAAGACAGGTCTTCACTACTGCCTCAGCATACCATGATACACCATTTGTGTGTATCCACAGTTCACCAAGTTTCCAAATTTCTTTAAGGAAGTGCCTGACCCCTGGACGTAGTTTAGTCCACATCCGAATTTCATCAAACCTGAATAACTCCTGCCCCCCTGGAGGCGGCATTGCAACCTGTTGCGAATAGATCATTTGCAACCTTTGCATTGTCTCATGATCTATTTCGTCAAAAATGGCAGAGTTCAGTAAGGTATGATCTATATCTAAGACAATGCGTATCCGTCTTGACTTGAGAAGCAACTTGGCCTCAGTGCTGAGTGGTAACCTGTCGACGTCAAGCCAGGGTGACTGTGGTGCTCGTTGAGGATGAGTATTCTCAGTCCTTCTTTTCCATTGATACCTCCTCTGCAAAGGGATCTTTAATAATGCGGGATAGTGGTATAATGTGCGCGTCGGTCATACCGAAGTCGAATTTCTCATGGCAGTTATTAGCGAACACAGAAAAATACCGTGGATCAGAAAAGTCTGTGGGATAATCAAAATGGAAAGACGGTGTAACGAATGCAATGTTTGAAAATCGCAGCTTACAGCTGGCCTCCATGGCCAACAAAATCGCTTCCTTCAAATTCCATCCACCGATGAACTGTGTGTTTGTATGTCTGAATAATACATATATGTAGCACCTCCTCCTAAGGCATTCATTTATAAAATTAAGCTGTCAATGATATGCTCAATGTATGCCTGACATAAGGAGCAGTAAGGCATTTTGAAATGGGCTTGGGACAAGACCACATTTTCAGTTAGTTTTGAGGTTTTTGAGGTCTGGCCCAAAAATGGCCAGCCAGGGTCCTGGCGAGATTTGTTGGCGGGCAATTCGTGCTGGAGATTGGCCAAGTACCGTCGAAATAAAGTTAGAAAGCTCTAATGTAGATTATAGTTGAAACCCTAATAATTGAGTATTCTACTACTGTATTAATTACTTTCGAGCATTCCAGGCTCGAGAATAATGAAATGGAAAGGGTTGAGGTGCGTGTGAACGTGATTGCGAGTGTACATTCAAAATGCATCATGTTATATAGAGACTGGTGAAAATGCAGCAAGAATCGAGCGAGTTTTCGGACGATAGTACCCCTACCGCAACCGACGACGACGACGATGACCTCACCGTCGGTCGGATTCTTTTCTCTGCTGAGAATGTTGCCATTTGGCCAACACCCAGTGAACAAATACCAGGACGCTTCACTCTTATTAGCCAGAATGAAGCAATTTATTTAGCATGGATACCTTACCACACCAACACATCAAGTAGCACTGCAAAAGATCTAGCATTATATGCGGTTCAACCCATACCTGTCCTGAGCTCGGTTCAAGCTGTCAAACGGCACATTTCACCGCTCAGACCTCACACCCTTACATTCATATTACAGGATGGTGTTTCACTAGCCCCATTCCATTTCCAACAAGGTGCCATCAAATCTCTCTTCTGTGCACTGAGAGAACATGTAAACCTACTGCGCTCTTACGATGATCCCTCAGTCTATCTCATTAGATTGAGTGGCATTGAAAACTCAATGCACGCGTCTGTTGCTGCTATACAGGCTGAGGATCCTGATAGCATGAAAGATCATATAAATGAGCTCTTGGAGACTTTCCAAAGGGCAGCTCAGGACACAGTTGCATCATTTTTTGGGACTTTGCAGTCAGAGGATGCTGATAGGAAGACCTTGAACCCCCCCACGTTAACCCCTTTGGAAGGAGTGGAAACAGATCTGGGAACATTTGAACTAATAGAAGAGTCCCAGGAGCAGCGCAGCAAAGCTTCTCCTTTGACAAGGATGGAAGTAGAGTCTGTGTATATGAGTGCGCAAGGCGTGCTGACGCCCAAGAAGTTTCTCGCTTTGAAAGAACGGATTTTCTGTGCTGGATGCCATCCCAATTCTCGTCCAGAAGTATGGAAGTTTCTGCTTGGTTTATACCCTGTGGACAGCACCAGAGAAGAAAGAGTCGTTCTGTTGGAGGAGAAGAAGGAGGCTTACATCCACTTGCGCGCCCAGTGGCAAAATATGACTGGTGCTCAACTGGCAAGGTTTTCAAAATTTCGAGAAAGGAAGTCGAGAATAGAGAAAGATGTTCGGCGTACAGACCGTACCCAACCTCTGTTTATCAGAGAAAAGGGACAGGGTCAGCGGATGTTGCGTAGAATTCTACTGACCCACGTTATGTACAATCAAGATGTGGGATATGTTCAAGGATTCTCAGACCTCTGCTCCCCAATCTTGGCCATTATGAAATCTGACAGTAGTAAGGATTCTTTACAAGTGGAAAGTGAGGCATTTTGGTGCTTTGCATACCTCATGGAGGGCAGAATGGCCGTCCACTTTAATGCAGACTCCATTGCCATGCACAGACAATTACTGGAGCTGCGGGATCTCGTACGAAAATTGGATCCGTCCTTGCACTCAGCTTTAGAGAGTGCAGGCTGTCAAGACTACTTCTTCTGCTACAGGTGGCTCTTAATACTGTTCAAAAGAGAGTTCCCATTTGGCTCAATTCAACGTCTGTGGGAGGCTATTTTTTCTTGTCCTGACAGGAAGAAGCTCCATCTGTACATTGGTTTGGCCCTGCTGCAAAAGGTCAGAAAGGAATTGATGAGCGATGTAAGAGGCCCTGATGATGCATTCAGGATTTGTCTGGGAGTCGCTGGAAGGGAGGATGTGGAGAACATACTGAAGGATGCAACTGCCCTGGCTGCCCTGAATCAAATGTCATCTGCCCGGGAGTAACGTGTGACTGATGTCTACGACAGATGCGGTTTGAAATTTGTTTGAATATTCGTCGTTTAATTGCTAAAGATGGGTTGCTGCTTAAGTGCATTACGTGAGTGTTTCTGTGCTTGTAAACCGCAATTCTGTTTCGACTGATTGCCTCTCAACGGAATGTGCCTTTCCAGGTTCCAAAGGGGAGAAAGAAGATGAGAAGAGAACGCCGCTTCTAAATGGCAGTTCTTATGAAGCTGATGCAAGCAGGTTTCTTCCAGTGCAATCTAGTAAACCCGCAACAGGACCCCCTCCACTGAGTCCGTCAGCCAACGAGAAGGTCTGGAAGCATCCAGTTTCAAAAGCACCACCACCACAACAAGATCGACCAGAACTGAGCGCTACCCCTCCTCTTCCATCCCTTAAAGATAGTGACACAGATGTCAAGCAGAAGAAGAACAGAAGAGGAAAGAGAAAAAACAAAAATAAGAAGAACCGTCCATCTTGACTTGAATGTAATTGAGGGCAGAGATTTTTTGTACTAGTACACAAAATATTACACACCTAGTAGCAGAGAGGCTACATCTTTATGATTATTCCTGAGCGCTTTATCTAATGCTGTCTGTCCATCCATGTCCTGTAAGCTGGTAATAGCGCCATGTTGAATGAGGAGCTTGACCGTGTCCAGACGACCCATGTACGCTGCTCTCATCAGAGGTGTAGATCCACCTGCCTTGGTCATCGCGTTGGGATCTGCACCAGATTCAAGAAGGAGCTTCACACACTCAACGTGTCCTTCTCTAGAAGCATAGTGTAAAGGGGTATACCCTGAACCACCACTCATGCTACCATCTGAGCGTATCGACTCTGGAAAACGGTCCATGAGACGACGCAAATCAGCCAGATTTCCAGCTTGAGCAGCGCTGCACGCTGATTTAGCAAATGCAACCTCATCTAAACTTTGGGTTGCAGAGGTGGGAGCACAGCAGCTGCAGTTGACGCCGTGATCGCTCGGTGTCATCGCTCCGACGTTCGTGTCATATTTACACTACATCTGGATTAAATACAATACAGTACAGTATAAAAATACTGTGTTAAATTGTACATGGCAATGCGAGCGATGGGTGGTCCGCAAGCCTCGATAATACCTCGCCAGCTCTGCCTTCCACTTTCATATCAGCAATGCCATCCCCCCGCGTCAGACCTGCATTGACAATCGCAATCTTTGCCTGTCCACTTTCTTTAGCTACCTTTACGAGTCGATATGCACTCCACACTGCCAAACTACTCCCAACTATGAGCATGAGTTGACACTGGGCCGCCAACTTCATACTCTCTTCAACTCTCATGGGCGGCAGACTATCTCCAAAGAATACCACATGAGGCTTCAATGCTCCACCACAGTTGTCACATGGTGGTACAGCAAAGTCTGTTCCCATCAATTCAGTCGATATTTCAACATCTCCATCGGGCCTCTGTTGCAAACCCCCGCGTTCCTTTAGATTGGCGGTCAATGGCTCCAGCGTTCCGGCGCGCGATAATTTCAATGCCTGGTCTGTGACATCGTTGAGCAATGCTTTGGCATGCAGGGCATATGATGGGTTGATACTCTTCAAAAGTTCTTGAAACTCTGCTCTACAGCTTCTTTTATGGCATGATGTGCATACAACTTCATGAGTCGTCCCATGCAACTCCAAAACCCCTTCAGCTCCAGCTTTGCGATGTAACCTGTCCACATTCTGCGTAATGATTGGGCTTGTAAACCAACCCCTTTTCTGTAGTTTTGCTATAGACTGATGTGCTGCATTTGGCTCCGCTTGAGAGAATCTGTCCCAGCCTGCAAAAGACCGTGCCCAGTACCGCTGTCTATTGCTCTCTGATGCCATGAACTGCTGATGAGTCATCGGTTTGAATCCAGTTGAGTATGCGCCTTGAGGGCCTCGGTAATCTGGAATGTTGCTTTCTGTACTAACTCCGGCACCTGTGATTACCAACGTTTTCCCTTCAGCACTCTGGACAAGGTGTGCTAAAACGTCGACAGTGTCTTGACTCACTGAAACGACATCTGTAGGCACTGGAGAAGAGCTCGTATATGTTCCAATCACATAGGGTTCCTTCAACGTTCCTGATATTGCCCCATCGATTCCAATTCTTTCTTGTTGGATAGCTGACGGATTTGTACAAAATTGCCGTAAGGACCATGAATTTCTACGGATTCTTTTGAATTGCGCGTTTAATTTCATAGTTATTAACCGTGGATATTCATTGTCAGATGCCTTGATTACACACGTATAGTGCATTGTCGAGATCTTTTACTCCGCGGAAGCCTTCATGCTGTGGTCAGAAACGGTGCAACCAGAATTCAAACCTCACACTGCTGGAAGGATATCCAATTTTGGTTAATTTGATACTAAAGCGCTTCATAAATACTCTCTATTTAAAGAAGAATTATTCCTCCAATTACCGTCCAATATCGAACTTGATCACCTTTCAGTTTTCTCCATCTCACTGATACACCAAAATTCAGAGAATGAATTTAGAGGCTGAAAGAATTACTCAGCTTCGGAAGGAGGAGATGAAAAGTTTAGGTGGTGAGGATGCTTACCGTCGCCATGCTCTTGAGCATCTCCGGGTTAAATCAGTTATCAAGGAAAGTCACTGCACGCCTGTTCATGCGCTTTGCTTTAACCAGACAGATAGTTCACTCAATAACCTGTTTGCTACTGTGGGTGGAGATCAAGCAACTGTTTACGACGATGAACACATGGGCGATTATTTGGGGGTCGTTGTTCACTTTCAAAATGTAACGACTGAGTATGCCCCTGGGGGCGACCTTTCAGCAGCATGTTGGTTGGATGCCAGCGGAAGTAACACCCATCCACATGGCGATACATATCTTGCTGTGTCTGGATCTGACCATACTATATCAATCATCAGTGTGGTAGAGTCTAGAGTGATCAAACAATTGACAGGGCATAAGAAAGAGGTAATGGAGATCAGTGCACCAACCACTAAAATAGGGAGACATCCTGGTTTGCTGGCCTCATTATCTAGAGATGGCGAAATCAAGTTATGGAATGTGCATTCGAAATCTGAAAACGAGCACTATACTCTCCAAAATACTGACGCTAGCTCAATTGCCCTCCTTCACGATGAGGATGATGAGGCACGGAGCTACCTTGTTGTTGGTACTACGAGAGGTAGGGTATTCAAGTACGCGATACTCAGTGGGGAAGACACAAAATATGCAATTTTGGACAGTAGAGAAGAACTCAAGAGTGAAGCTGGAGGTCATGGTGAAGCTATTGACTGCATGAGATCGCTCCCAGGATCTAGATTAGCAACAAAATCATCAGATGGCAGAATGTTTGTCTGGAAAGTTGAGGGTGCTAGCAATCAGCTGACTCTCATGTCGAGTTGGAAAGTTCCTGGATGTCATGGTATTGGCTTCTCATCAAGATGCCAGTTTGGATGCACTTCTGATGGGTCATTCATTGCGGTTGGAAACACACAAGGTGATTCATTTGTATTTGATGCTCATTCCGGGCAAAAATGTGCTCATGTCACCCCCATTAAAGTGTCGGCTCCAGTGAGAGCTTGTGGACTCAGTAACGACTGCAGGCATTTACTTACTGCCTTAGGAAATGGGTTCATATTTAGATTTGAGTATAATAGAGAGCAACACGAGGATAAGGAGAACACAGAAGTTAGTATGGAGGAAGAGGAGGAGGGTGAGTGACACTATTTTCTTATGTAACACGATCCCTCAGTTGTAATAGGTGCTCAAAGCAAAATACAAAACCAACAAAGCTACGGCTCCACCCGCCACCAACACAACAGCAGAGTTGCCACCGTCTGCACCAGCAGTAGCGACATTGCCGCCACCCGTCTTGAGTTGTTTCATGCGGGATTGCATAGACTTGACATCATTCTTTCCACTGCCGGACCAAGACTTGAAGCGTCTCTTTGGAGCTTGGCAAGCAGGGCATTTGTAACTGCTGGGAAGCTTTTCAAATGGTGTGCTGCCGTCATAGATGTAGCCACAATCAATGCAAATATAGGCGGCCGCCTTAGTTTGAAGGCTGGACCGCGAGAGTGTTCGTCGAGCCTTGACAGAGGGTACCTGCGACATGCATTGCAAATTGAAAAGCTGGAGGAAAGCTCATTTGGAACTTGGAATCGGTGAAACGTACAGTGTAGGATGGTAGAAACGCTTTCTGAGTTGACCTCTGGGATCCAATCCTTGAAGCTTGATGACTGACCGCGAAAGCCATATCGCTGAGCGCAGTCCTTTAAATACAAGTATGCAATATTAAGACGCGTAATTGCGACGTTTCGCAAGAGCATACATTAACATACAGGCTGAGTATTTCTACTCATCCAGTCGCAGAGGTTCATTGCTCCCTTCATTGCCTGGGCGGTACTTGTGAAATTGGTCCAGGGCAGTTTTTGCTCGCTCTTTCACAGCAATACAAGTGTCCATAGAGGCCTCTCTCAATGCCTCCTCCACTCCAAAACTCCATAGTCTATGGACTCTCTCTTTAACGTCATCCTGTCTATCTCGACTCCAGCTCAGGTTAATAGCAACCCATGCTGCCGCTTCCCTGACAGCAGGATGTCTATGTCTCAACAATCGAGGCAGCAACTCCCTGCCAAATGGAGATGCCAACACTTCATTCTTTCTAATATCATCAATGCTTGCTATATTTACTGCCACATATGTCGCATGCGTGGCAATGGCATCATATTCTGGTTGTTGGGCTATCATACAACACCTTGCTACCTCATTCAAAAGTTGAAAATTGCTCAACCTCTGCATAACGTCTATTATTGTGTATCCATCAGATTCCTGGCCAATAAGTGAAGCATACACCAAATTTCTAAGTAAAACCATGACTTTCTCTTTACTTGGTAGGTTGTCTGACTGGAGTATCGATAAGACTTTGCTCCAAGAAAGATCGTTAAAGATAGACACTTTGATGTCAAGGGAGGCTTTATAGGCCATTGAGGACAGACCCCAGATTCCATGCAATTCTAACACTGGATGAGAACTCTTGGCAAGGCCAATCAAATGCTTCAGAGCACCGTGCTGAAACAGTCGCACCTTGGCTCCGTCATAGTCCAGGGCCATATTTGCAATGGTTGCAGCCACGTCGATGATCAGATCGATTTCCTGAGATTCAAGCAGATGTATCAAAGCTACCTCCATTTCTACCTCTGCAAAATAACCTCTGAGGAGCTTGGTACTGCGAGATAAGCTTCTCATGCAACTACATGCAGCCTTGCATACCCTGGGGTCTGCATCTTGGAGTGCGTGCGCGATGGGCTGGAGAGCTTTGCAATCTGTGACAAGTCTGGCTCTGTGTCTTTCCTCGTCTCTACACATGTAAGCTAATGAAGATAATACTCCTCGCTTCAAGTCTGGTGTTGCGGACTCTTGGCATAGAAGCTGCGCTAAGATGGACAGCGCGTCAGCGTCTGAGGCAAGGCCTGCCAGAGATGGGTCATCTTGCAGCAACATGGCTAAAATAATGGGTGCCTGTTCTTGAGCCCCCAAACTTCCTCCCTCTAGCAATCTCACAAGGACAGGGAGCACTGCAGATCGAGATTCATGCTGAGATCTTGTGGTCAGCGCCCCATATCGTTCCGCTACTCTGCAGAGATTTGTGATTGCAGAGCATGCCAGCAGGGCTGCTCTGGCGTTGCTAGGTGGCCACCCTCTGAGAAACTTCATCAACTTTGGTAGAAGGTTTCTATTATGAAGGGTGACTAATATTTCATCATTACTACACCTGATAAGGCCCTCTAATGCCTCCAGAGCAGCTTCCCGTCTGTTATAATGTGGGCTGCCCAGCATATCTGCCAAAGCCGTAATTGGTGACAAATTATCTTTGTATTTAGAAGCTATCGCAGAGACAAGAGCTGCTGCAAATTCAACGTCGCTGCAGCAATGAGCTATAATAATGGCAGCATATTCGGCTATCGAGCTGTTACCCTGGCTCAAATGATATAGTACAGCATGAAAGCCTACGCTGCTTTCTAACAAATGCTTTGCTGGAGGCAATCCAGATTTGCACATAGCCTTTATGCATCTCATCGAAGCTTCTTTCTCCTCGACATATGGACTATCAAATGCGGTGAGTAGACATGAAACTCCTCCTTGGTGGTCATACAATTTCTGAGCACCTTCATGGCATGCAGCAAGACTTCCCAAGGTTGATACAGCCTGAATATATAGATCCCTATCTTGAGACGCTCCAGGTGAAGATATGACTGCTGTCAATGCTTCAATTGCACCTAGTTTAATGAAATAAAGCTTCTGTTTTCTGCTTCCGATGACTGCATTCTTTATGGCCTTGACGGAGAGTCTGGAATAGTCATTACTCTCTGGAGATAGTGCCTCGACCAGCTGCAACGCTCGCTCTTTCATATGATTTGAAATCAGTTGCAGAAAGGAGAAGAGAAGCTTGCAATACAGGAGTGCACTCTGATCTGAGCAGGCACTCGTATTGGCTAATGTGCACTGCACTCTTATAAAACCCTTTTTTACTCTACTTTAACGAGTGGGAAATGGAAATAAGATTAATGTTATGACAGATTTCTGCTGCAGCGATCCTGCAGGAAGACTTTTGATGTACTTACGCGAATTCCACGCTCCCTCTCAACGGCCTAAACCTTTCATCATAAATGGATGTGGATACACAGAATGTATAAGAGTGCAATGTCTGTTAAGGGATCAAGGATGGCTTTTCGACCCCTGAAAATCATTCCTGCTCGCCAATCACCGAGAAATCTCAGTGAGCACCAACGATGTGGAATATTCGTCCACAATCACACTGCAAACGAACCATTTTACAATCTCAAATTGAGTAGTTGCCCCTTTAAATTTGCATTAGTGGCCAATGCTGTGGACATCAATGCAGCAATACCCTCTGATGAGGGAGGTGAAGACACTTCTGCAAAGTTTGCAGTGCGGCTGGTAGAGATCATCACATTTGCTGCCCCAGTCATATTGGTGCCACTAGCAGACCCTTTAATGTCACTGATAGATACAGTATCTTTGGGTAAAATGGCTGATGCTGTCCAAGTTGCTGCCCTCGGTGCATGTTCTTTAATTTTCAACACTGCAAACTATGCGTTGGCAGCTCTGGGCGTCTCCACTGTGACGCTCAGTGCAGAGCGATTGGCATTGGGACAACCCAGACGTGCCAGCCATGTAGTAACGGCAGCTCTGTTGACTGCTGCTCTATGTGGTGTAACGTTATCTGCTTATATCTATATGAATGGCCCGCAGTTGTTAGCTGCCACCGGTGCCAATGAGATTGTCAGGGGACCCGCTTTGACATACCTGCGGATACGAGCGTTTGCTTTGCCTGCTGCATTGATGGTACAGGTATTGCAGTCTTCTTTATTGAGTCAAAGAGATAGCAAAACCCCATTCAGGATAGTTTTGACGACTTCTCTATGTAGTTTATTGGGAGATTTGCTCTTCATCGGACATCTGGGAATGGGCGTTGCTGGCGCTGCAACCACAACTGTTGCAGCCCAATGGTTGCAAGCTTTCCTGGCGTTCAGAGCAGTATCGGCAAGTCAGACACCACCATGTTTCACTGAAGTGCCTTCCAAGGAGGATTTATTAAGTCTTGCCAGGACATTTGCTGTATTAGGTCTCTTTTATGTTGCCAAAAATCTCTCCCATTTGGCCATACAAGCAACTGCAGCAAAGTTACCTCCCACAGATTTAGCTGGCCATCAATCTATATTTTCAGTATGGACAATCGCATCATTTCTAAACTCGCCTATGGAGCAAGCTGCTCTTGCATTTGTTCCCACAGCCAAGAACCTTCTGGACAGATATGTAACATGTCTGGTAGTAATGGCTATGGGAATGACAAATTGGGTCACGGCATGTGTGTGGGCAATCATGATACCGGCCACATGGCCAAATATGCTCATTTCAGATGCTGCAGCGTGGCCAATCATACGACACATAGCCCCTATGGGAGCGATAGCATTACTGTTCACATGTATAGATGTCAGTCTGACAGGATTACTGTTGGCGTCTAAAGACAGGACATACGTTGCAGTGTCGATGGTGCTGTCAGGGGTCGGGCTGATGGCATTCTTGGGATGGGCAGGAACCGTGATGTCCCGGTTGGATGTCGTCTGGTGGGGCCTGACTGTGTTTTTTGGATTAAGAACTTTCTTTAGTGCATCGAGAGTCTTTCAGAAGAAATTATTACATAAACCTTGTTAAATGTAATCATCATGTCCATCATCCAGCTGCAGTTTCATTTCCACTGCTCGGTGTGGTTTCATCGTAGAGAGCTTGATCAGAGTTTGGATCAATTTGCTGACTATCGGTGCTTTGAGAAACATCTCCTGGCGAGTTGATCGTTCCATCAGTGCTGGAGAATAAATCCTCCAATGCCTTGAATGCTTGGGCAAACACTCCACTTATGGAGAACCTATTGATGTTCTGAATTTGATATGCCGATGTAAATGCTTGGCCACTCTGAGAGGAGCCTCGTGCACCAGTATAAATAGAAGTGGTGCAATTGTTGGAGGCACATTGAAGACCGCGACAGGTGCAGTCCTCCAGAGGAGATGCACATGTCGACATCGGGTATTTTTGATACTCTGCATTGTATGATGTACTGATGCAATTGGCTCCATTCAGGCCACCACAGTCTTCACAGGAGCCAAAGTCATACCATTCAAATCCAGTCAGATTCCCTCTATCAAAAACTAAGAGAAGTGCAAGTTGGTCTACAACACCGGTTCCACCTGTGACTGACGGTTGATCGGAGCGAATATACTTCACCTCAGACCGTACGGTGCCCCTGAAGGCTATTATACTCAGCACTTTACTGAATGCACTATTGGCTTGTGCAAGCGCAATAGCAGCATCAAAGAGTTGATCTTCCTCTGCTCTCGTTGAGCGCAATACACTCAATGTGTCGACTTTGACCGCAAAAGTGGAGATCATGACACCAAATTTTGCCAAGTACGCTTGGTAATTTTCGGTTTGATTATTGTATGTAACATCTCCCAGACACGGATTTAATCCTGGGAAACCGTCACCGCTAGCATTATATGGGGAGCCCCATTGTTCTATTGTTGTTCCAGGCCAGTAAGCTACACCAACCACAAAAGGGTCACCCTGCAGACGGAAAAAAGGGCGGCGGTGGACGACGTGAGATTGAAAAAGAAGAGTCTGAGAGCATATACGAAATAACACACAATATTGATTTCATTAGGTGGTGCGCAGGGATTGTATTTATTTGTGGAGTTAGCGCTGCTATCCGGAAAGATTTGAATTTGTCCTTCACAAAAAGGGTTAAATAGCAACAAAAGCGGCACTAACGCAGCCAGTATCCGACCACCTTTGCCACCACTTAGTATGCGCATCTCGATAAGAACTGAAAAGTAGTACGTCTTTGACGTGTTGCTCATCCTTAGAAAGAGCGCCACTTCCACAGCCCACCGGTTTAACTGCTCGTAAAACAGACGACGCTAATAATATCATCAAAACATATTTTTCTCTGTAAATATAAATGAAATTCAATTACCAAACGTAATAGAAGCAGCGGAATTGTGATTGTGCAACTCAACTGAATTTGCGGACAATCATGGAGAACAACAGTATGATATTATCCGTCGAGGAACGATGGATAGAAGAGTTATTATGCAATCAGGAAATCTTGAAGAGTCAGTTAGATAAGAATGCAGACATAAATACACTGCTACGGAGGAAAATGACATCTCTCGCTTCTAGTCTGCAACTGGCGGCAGAAATACATGAAACTGAGGTTTCTAGGGTATGTGTCTCTGCTTTTAACTACTATCACTTTGCTCTCAGACCTAGTTCTATACCTTTACTGCAGCTTATCTCCCAACATGGGCGAGAGATTGCAGAGCTACAGTTTGAGCTGGCACGGAAGGAAGTTGACACACATAAATGGCGGCAAAGAACTCTAGCACTTAAAGTGAGGCTCGGAAGTGCAATGGAAGATGCTGAAAGATACAGAGATATGTCTAAACACCTCGAAAAACAATTGGAAATAGAAGCAGTGTCTACGCAAGATGCACAATTTCAAAAGCATGCACTGCAAAAGACTTGCGATACCTACAAGACTCATCTTGCCAGTACTCGAGCACGGGTTGCCGAACTTGAGTCAGCAATTCAGACTACAGAAACTCGTGCAAATGCTTTATCTATTGAATTGAATGCAGCTTCCTCACGAGCACAGGAGCAAATCTCCCTAATCCAGGAAAGGGCAAAGCTAGCTGAACAGACAGCAGCTGCAGCTGGGGAGAGAGCTCTACTCGCTGAACAATCTCTTAGACAAAGGGAGGACGTAGCACAAATGACTAATAATTTGCGGCAAGCAACGATTGCAGCTGAAGACAGCAAAGTTCAATCTGCTTTGGCAATTGAGCGGAGGGCCAGAGCAGATGCTGAAGCCCGTGCTTTGGAGGCTGAGGGAATGGCCGCCGAATTTAAAAGGGATCTGGAGAAAGCAAAGAGATCTCTTGTCGTCAAGGAGAAGCGCATTCAAGGGTTGGAAGACAGTCTCCGACTGAAGGATTTGATCACACCTGCTCGCAATGCTTTAGAAGTAGTTGGAGCACTGGCTGATGATTTGGACCCAGAGCCCCCAACACATTTGCTAGCCAGGAATCCTGCTTTGATGGACATCCCAAAAAGGAGAGGTGGGGGACAAAAACATGTAGGAGGAAAAGCCAAGGCAAACCGGAAGAGAAACATTACAAGTGATGATGAGGAAGACGACTATGTACCTTCTCCTCGAGAAGAGGACGCAAAGCCCAAGAAGAGGAGGAAGGCTGCCCCGAAAAAGGCGGCAGAGCAAATTGCAGAAATTGACAAAGACGAGACACATTCTGACAGGACGCATAGTGCGGCTCATGAAAAGGAAAATGATGAGGCCTCTGCACAACCATCACCAGCCAAGCAGCCTTTAGCGCCCAGCAACATCGTTCCCGAAGCGCTGCAGACCGCTGCAGTCGTTGAAGCGGCGGCAGAGATGGCCAAGCCTGCTGAAGCTCCACCCAAGCCTAATTTATTAAAATCTATCCTTGCAAGGCCTATTGGCGCCATGGGTAAACGCCAGTTGTTAGGCGTCTCCAGTAATAGCGGCTTATTGGGAGGGCTGGATGGCTCCAAGGCTGTAGGGTTTACAGCTCCCAGGCTGAATTCGTCATCCTCAGTACTCTGATGATCTTCCAGCGCTGCTTCTTGACTTTCACTGACAAAGACAAAGTTTGTAACTATTTTCTGACTATTATCTTAATTTAGTTTCAGAAAACAAGACATGCCGTCTCACTCTAGGGTCGTATTTGACGAATTCCAATTTTTGAGGAAGCTTGCGTGGATTTTTTTTGGCGACGCTGCAGGGTGGGCTTGTGAGTTTAGGCCAAGCGGCAATTTCAATGTTCGATTGCTTACTAGAAGTATCCCGTCCCTGCTGAGCTAAGAAGCTTCACTAGGATGGTTGCCGCTTTTTTTGCTGCACCTGCCATCAAATTATAAGTCTTCAGAGACTTGAAGAAAACGTAAACTCGGCGATGATACTATCGGTAATTTTGCAGTACGTCCTTTGATGATTGTAGTATTGAAAAGCAATAGACCCTTGACCTTACATGCCGGCACCATGTCATCTAGTGCACCTCCCACTTGGAAGGGCTGGGGCACTGAGCGCGCCCCACTATCAGCACGATGGATACCTGGATTACCTTTGCACCTATGCAGCTTCCTACAGATTACCAGAGTTTTGGCTGCAGACATACTTTGATTCTTGCACTTGAAAAGTCGCCTGACTTGGCATAACAAATAGGAGATGACTTTGGCTTTGAGGTGAAAAGAACTTTGTTGCCGCCCAAGCTGTAGTCGTGCCTGCATAATTTTCTTTACCTCAATACACCCCTTTTCTTGAAAAATGAATGCACTTATGACGATTAGATGGACGTCGAGCATGCAAATAGCGCAGACAGTAAGAGATATTTGAGGTTTTCTGTGGCCTATTCCTCGATCACATGAGTACAGTGTACAACCTAGAACCGCCTACACACGGAAAGGTATGTGAACGTCAACGTTGCTATGAGGGAATCCACTAAGTAGTAGAATGTTTAACAGGTCGTTTTGTACACCAGTCTTGGCGACATCGATGTGGAGTTGTGGCCCAAGGAGGCACCTAAAGCGGTCCGTAATTTTGTCCAACTGTGTCTAGAGGGCTACTATGATAAGACCATATTCCATCGTATGTCAAAAGACTTTCTTGTCCAAGGTGGTGATCCTACTGGTACAGGACAAGGAGGGGAGTCCATCTACGGGCATCCTTTCAAAGATGAGTTCCACACCCGCTTGCGCTTCACTCATCGAGGACTGGTAGCCTGTGCCAATAAGAATGAGCCTGACACAAATGGATCACAATTTTTCATCACTTTAGATAAAACCGAAACTCTAGATAGGACATCAACTATTTTTGGCACGGTCAGAGGGGAGACTCTATTCAATTTGATGCGTTTCAATGAACTGTTGACGGATGCCAATGACACACCGGTGGAACCACCCATTCTGTACAAGACTGAGGTGCTACTAAACCCATTCATTGATATCATACCACGATGTACTAGACAAAAGAAGGAGGCAGAAGCTGCCGCAGCAGAAGCCGCTGCCAAAGAGGCTGAAAGGAAAGAAAGTAAGCGCCTAGGTCGGGATCTCAAGTTGATCTCATTTGGTGAAGAAATGGAGCATGAGGAATCAGAAACAAGAATGAAATCTGCTCATGACATGCTCGACGACGCAAAATTATCAAGAGAGGCAGCCCTGGAGGTCGATCTTCGGAAAGTGAAGGAACGGATAGTCCTTCAGCAATCGAAGGGAAGCCCAGGTCATCTGTCAGAGAAGACGAAGGATATGGAGGCTGAGCTGAAAGATCGAATAGAGGAATCAAGGCGCAGGCAGCTACACCATGTTGTACCTTTGGAAATGGAGGAGGAGACTATTGAGGAAGAGGGAGCTTTTAAGAAGAAGCCTCCCATATCTTTACTAGACAAACGAAAAGAAAGTACCAGGTCCAAGTCTGCAGCACTCGCTCCTTCGAGGCACATGATGAGCACCTCTGAAACTGAGCTTCTGACTGAGTGGGAACGTAGAAGAAACGCATACAAAGAACGAAAGAGGGTTGGTGGCAATAGAGAGAAGGAGACACTCTCAAAACTGACAAAGTTCAGTGCTGGCCTCAAAGTCAACAATGTTCCCCCCTTGTTCAGAGAAGGTACGGATGTGCATGAGAGGAGCAGGGATGTCGACAGTGTCAAGCCAGCAGCTTGGAGGGTCGAGGGCTACTTGGAAGATCTCGGTGAGGATGACGTAGACTTGGCAAGCTTGAGAAAACATGCTCTCACATTTTCCAAAGATGCATGGAGAGTGCCAGATGCCCTGGATGACTATAGTGTTGAAGACATGTCTAACAAAAGGGCTCAGAGACAATAAATAATACCAATCATTTATTTAACTATCCAGTCACGAGGCCACCAATCAGGTTTCCAAATATCCACTGCAGTCGATTCATCGCACGTGATTCTGACAGATTTGCCGCTTGAAGGTAATCCCCCTGGCTGTATTTTATTTAACCGGATCATGGCCAATCCGCAACTGTCAGTATATGCATACACCTTTCCAATACCATCAATTTTTTCTCCAACGTGCACTCCCTGGCCTTGTTTCACTCTGAAGGGGAGAATGCGTTTTCTGACGACACCCTGAAAGTGAGTCCTGGCCATGAGTTCCTGCCCTACATAACACCCTTTTGTGAAAGAAATACCATTGAGGCCATCTATGTTGAATTCTAAAGGTATTGCATCTCCACTAGGCATTTCTTCGTCACCTTCCGCTACACCCAAATCATATCTCATGGTTTTGTATCCTGTTGCAGCGTCTATCATCTCCGATGACACAGGGGCATCGACTGGCACTATGTTCCTATGGCCCAGCAGGGGCAATCTGGGATCTAATGGCCAATCAGATGACACTAATGAGTTATTTGTATCAAACCTTACCCAGACAGTGTATGCATCCGACACATCATCTATTTGCAATTTCTGTCTCAACCGGTACCGCCTCAAGAGCTTGATAAGATCCGAAGCACCTGCGCGGTCTACATCTGCTAGTACAGTCATGATTCCATTGTCATCTTCTGTTCGATGCAGGAAAAGGTCATGCAAATATCTACCCTGTGCGTTGAGGATACAGGCATACACTGGTTGCGTCCTCGTCTGTAAAGTCTCCAACGAAGAGACGTCATTCGTGACCAGGCCCTGTATGTTCACACACTCAACTGCTCATTTTGTTGTATTGTCTATCTTGGATCTTTTATGACATACCTGTAGAAAATCTATGATGGTGTTTCCCGCAAGTCTAACGACACTTCTAGAGTTGGCAAGGCATGCCAAGGGTGCGGTGCCCGCATTAATCGAGGAGAAAGACGAAGAAAATAGCGGCTTAACTACATTCATATCTTTATGTTTGTAGCTGAGAAGAAACAGAGGGGCAATTGTCAGTTAGAGAATTTGAAGTTTTCAGTGAAGACTCGTCCAACTCATGCATCCTTAAAATTATCTCATGCTTTCAATAGAAGCACTGCAACGGCAAGCACCGAGGCATACCAGGAGCCGCTCGCAACATGCCCTGCACTGGGTGGAGGATTCACCGTGTTTGGACTTGAGGATGAGGGTGAGGGTGATGGAACTCCAGGAGGAGAGCTGGGAGGCACATCCCCCTCCACTACCACAAAGTTTGACACCGAGTCAGAGCTTGCGTACAACTGGGGGTTTGGAAAGGCTCCTGCTGCATACTCTTTGGACCAGCGCACCAAATCACTGTCCGGGTACTTGTCCAGCAAGTTCACCATGAGAGCCGAGACAGCTGTGTATGCAGAATACTCTACATTCGGGCTGATGGCAATGCCAATTGGATATCCAGCTGAAATATCAGCAGAAGCCTGCTTCAGACCCTCCTCCTGGAAAGAAACATTAGAGTCCCACAGCAAGCCATCACATGCACCATTTAAAACCCCTTGTATTGCTTCCTCCTGGGATTCAAAGTACACTAGTGTGGCCCCAGCAGCCTCGGCTTGATCATTATATGCCCCTCCCGAGAGGGTGCAAAGCGACTTTCCACTGGCATATTCCAGTCCAGGCTGTGGCTCTTGCACACTCATTGACTCATTGACATAAATGGCTGGCCCAGCTGAATAGTACATTGGCTGTGCAAAAGAATAGTTATTCAGTCTATCCTCTGTCACTGAGATATCCCCTATGCTGATATCAGCAATGCCTTCATCTAAATATGAAAGACGGTCAGTGATATTTTGGGTGACCAGCACATCAATACAATTGAAGTAGGGACTGCTGCAAATTGCCTTGCCAATTTCCACTTCCATGCCCAACCATTTTGAATCCGCCTCCAAGAAGCTGATATTACCTTGGATCGAAGCCAGTGGCAGTGGCGAGCCACCATACAATAGAAGAGTGATATTGTGCACAGGGGTGCTGGACCCCAATCCCTCACTGCCACTGAACACTGGTGTTGTGGGTTGCCATTCAAGATCGAAACCATTCTTGGTATCAAATCCTGTGATGGCTGCAACTAAGCGCTGCAGGTTTTCATTATCAGGATATCCATCTGCCACAATGGTTTCATTCTCATACTTTAAAATTTCACTGTTTGCTCCAGCCCACATCATTGATACCAGTCCAACAGATAGGTCATCCTTAAGATCCTGTGAAGCATTTTTCGCAGTCAAAATGCCGATTGGTTCATGGGACACTGTGTTTCCTACAATGTACAACCCAAGACTCTCCCCATACCGTTTCCCGACTTGGCCAGCGATAAGAGCGTCACAATCTCCATCTTTTAGCTTTGGGACTGCATCTTTTGATGTCGCCACCGACACAACTTCACTGATGCCAAATCTATCTTTCAAAATATTGTTTGCGTTCAAGTAGTACGCTTCGACGGCACATATGCGTTTTCCCCTCAACATATCAAACGTCAAATCCGAGCTTCTGTCAAGCACGTAAAGGGCTGCCCCAGAACTATAATAGAACGGTTTGATGAAATCAAAGAGCGCTTCCCTCTCAGCAGATCTCGAAATCAAACTGATTGCAAAGTCAGCAGTCCCGTTCTCCACAGCAGCAAATACTTGAGAAAAAGTAGGAGCGACGAACCACTCATCTCTAGGAGCGCAGTCCAAAAAAGGTGAGTTGTCCACTCCATTTCCCAGGACTTGCCCACTCACATTACACATCCAGTTCAGCATATCAATTTCAAATCCATTCCACAGAGATGGATCCGGATCTGTTGTATTGTAGAAAGGGTAAAGATCAACTCTTGTTACCGCAGGAACGTACTGTGCATCCGTCACCCGAAGCAACGCCACCACCAAGATTATAACAACGCCACCAACGCCTTTCATGACGCCTTCTTTCTCAATACTACAGTCCAAATATTAGCTATTTAAAAATAATATCACTGCCATCTGGCTACCCTTCCTCAGATTATGAAGAGATAATTTTCAAATCGTGAGACGAGTTCGAGACGCGGAAACGTCCCAGGGCGCGGACAGGCAAGTGGTCCCTGCGAGGGGATGCCTGCAACCAGTGGAGAGCTGAGGTCCGGCCCGATGATCAGGTAGGAGCGCAACTATAAATTGCAGTCACTCAGAGAGTGGAGACAACAACGATGGTGCTGAATTTGGTCCCTTGGTGCAATGAGCTCTCACGTTTGGTTGAAATTCCCCACATTGAATCAGGTTCAAAGCTGTTGTTTGACAGATCCCTTTGCAAATGGCACCCAGGAAGAGACCTTTGGAGGAGCCTTTCAAGGCACGCAGCACCATATTCAGTGGTGTAAATGCATTTTTTCTCGTCCATTTGCACATGGGCACTCTAAAACAGGTTGGGTTGAACCACTGTCCTATTTACACAAGTCTATCTGACAACGGACTGTTGAACGAAAACTGCAGAGGATCAGGGAGCACGGCGGATGCATTGAGGAAACAAACGTCACTGCACAAGTCACTCATATAGTCTGTAGAATGGAGGAGCCCCTCATTAAGCACCTGAGCAGGCTCATTCAAACAGACGTCGAGACGACGAGGCTCGTATTGTCAGATACCTTGTCTGTCCCTGTTCCTAATTCTGCACACTTTGTGACACCAGACTTCTTCTCTCAGAGCATTCTAGCAAATAAAAGGTTGGACGAAGAGAAATTCAGACCAAAGTTTCTGGAGCAAGCCCGTCGTGCAGCACATGAGCATCGACAGAGACAGGCCCCATCTCCAGCAAAGTCATCTCTCCATGACACGGCTCCATGTCCAGTAGAACCGCTGGCTGAAATTAAAGCTGATACAATTGTGGAAGATCTAGACTATAAGCCTTGTGCAGAAGAACTTCAATGTGTGGTCGAACGCTATGGTGCACGCTTTGTTGCTGTGCGTGGAGCGCTTCCAAAATACACAGGGGGAAGAAGTGGCATACCATGGGGGAAGCATTGTGTATGGTCAGAGCCCTACAGCACTTCAAAAGCACATAAAGCCCTTGAAAAGCTCAGAAGTTTTTGGTATCGGACTGCAGGTACGGAGTCAGTCTCTCCCACACATAATAGTCGCCGCAGGAGTGCACTCAGTGGTCTGAGGGATGGCCACCCAACTCCAGGGGCCACCCATGTGGAGTCCCCACCTCCCAAGGAATCTCGAAATGGCATCTGTCTCCATGTTGCATGTTCAAAGAAAGCTTTCTGCATAGTGAGAATTCTAGCGGCTATGAAGACTGCGTATTTAGAAGGGAAGGATTACTTCCAGATCAGGGCCATTGATAAGGCTCTGGCTCAACTCGTCATGCTCCAAAGCCCATTGATCACTGACGAGGATGTAGATGCAACTCAATTAGGAAAGAAGAGTAAAGAAAAAGTCAAAGAAATACTGCACAGTGGCCATCTGAGTAGAGTCACCGCCGCTGCTGGAGATGAGAGGCATAAGTCCTTGGAGAGTTTGATGGAAATTTGGGGGGTCGCTGCTGCGACAGCTGAGAAATGGTATGTGCAGTTTGGGTTGAAATCTCCGGCTGATGTTCGAGCCAAACATGAGCAAGATCCCATCGCATTCAAATTGACCGAACAACAACGATGTGGGTTGACACACTTTGAGGACTTTAAAAGAAAGATTCCAAGACCTGAAGTTGCACTGGCGGAGAGCATCGTCCGCAGTACCATTTTTGACTTGTTGGAAGAGCGGGGGCTGAGCACGGCAGAAGTGGCAAGAACGTATGCCTTTGCTACGGGAAGTTACATCAGGGGCGCTGCAGAGTCATCAGACATTGATATGCTCGTCATTTTGCCTCCAGTTGCGTCAGATGTAGATGTCGGTGCTTTTTTGCAGCAATTATTGTCGCGGCTGTTAGATCAAGGTTTGTTGTTGGACGAGATGTCCCCTCAGACAGCAGGTAGGCACAGCGTTAAAAGGGCTTCCTTTTTGGGAGTGGCACGGCCCCCAACCTCTCCATGCCCCAGGCGCATTGACTTTAAACTGTATGCACCAGAACATCTGCCATGTGCAGTCAACTACTTTAGTAATAGTGAAGCTGTTTGCAGGGCCACAAGATATTGGGCTGCACATGCTGAGAGTGCCAAGGAGGTAGCATGCAAGCTTCATCCTCAAGCAAATGGGTTCAAGCTTTCAGACCAGACCCTCGTCTGTCGACGAAGCACTCACTCCCCAAGGCCAAAGGGGGGGAATTCTCATAGTGCAGACAGTGAGACTGAGGAAGAACTTGATACTGGCCTTCAGATAGACAGTGAAACAAAGCTGTTTCAAGTGTTGGGATTGGAATACATCCCTCCACACATGCGGACTTTCAATCTGTAAGATATATTTACAAAATTGTAGATATTTACAAGAAATTGAATGAGTAGTAATTCAAAATCATTAGACATTTCGCTATATAGTATTAAACATCTCTGTTTTCATGCACACACTACTCACAACTCTCTTTTTTCTTTTTTGGTGTCGGGCATATTCATTTAGTAGACAGAAGAGATTACTGATTGATCATCTTAATAAAAACGGAGGCGTCTGCCAGCAACCTGCCCAGCATTGATTGCATTCTCACGAGCAAGGTCCACAGTTTCTTCTACAGACTCTGCTGCAGGTGCAGCTTGCACTGCCAGGTCTTCTCGATTGTCAATGCCCAGGGCTATGGCAGCTTCCATAGTATCCACAGTGCGCGAGCATGTAATGCTAGAAATCTTTTCGCAGGGTTCTCCAGGCATGCTTGCTAATTCTTCCAGGCTTGGTGCCTTGTTAGAGTAGACTCCCTTCCGTAAACAGTACTCGCCAGTCAGTGAAACGACGGTCTCATTGAGGGATGCTGGCTCACTGGTGAACTCCTCAGCATAGGCCTCGTCATAGCCAATGAGGTTACAGATTGCATCTGCAACTTGAGGTGTGCACTCTGTACCATTGTTGAAACACACATCGACGCCTGCAAGGATTTGAGAAGGGGGGGGGCGTTGAGAATCTCGAAATTGGACCCGATACTGATGTGCAATGAGAGGACGCTTCAGCCTTCCTTACCTCTTCCTAAGATATTGATTCCCTCTTCACAGAAAAACCATAAATCCGCTCCAGGAAACTCAGGTCCAGTGGTAGGTCTCTTTGTAACCCACACACTGCCACCTGATTCACACAGAGGCCATGACAGGCCAAAGGCCGTCGATGCTCCGAGCAGGAGGAATACTCCAGTAAAGGTCAGTTTGCTTGCCATTCTTATCAAATTCTACAGTGTTGAATAATCGTATTAGTATTAGTATTAATATTTAAGCTTAAGGTAGGGTAGACGAGAGCTTATATAAGTCAGACTGAACGTGTAGTGCAAGCTTCCAGACAGCTTCACTATAGTAAAATGAGGCCGTCTGTCTGGGGACGATACGGGCGCTTCACTTACTAGCTGCGCGAGGACGTGCGTCTAGCACGCAGCCTCGAACGAAGTCTTATAGCTTGGGCTGACTGTTTGCATCTCATTAGAAATCAAACAAGCAATAGATGCATTTGAGACAACTTACTGAGTTACTTCTGATAGTCTATCGAGTTACCCCTTGTGCACAGCGTTTTTCCAGAAAATAGTTAATTTAATAAGTTTTAATGGAAATATCGAATATATGCAACGATGAAGGTCGACCACATTTGATGACATAAAATTTTACGAGTGGATTCTGTAGGAGATTTATTGGAAGCTTCTTTACTGCATGGAGCTTGGTGTTAATGAGGATTCATGAACACATCATCCATACTTGGTCATTCTGACACAAAAATCTCACACTTTTATGCAAAACAACTTATGCAGCATATCTTTCTCCCACTTTGTTCCAATTAATGAGGTCAAAGAAGCTAGCAATATAGTCTGGGCGACGGTTTTGTACATCCAAGTAATATGCGTGCTCCCAAACGTCCATTGTCAAGATTGGCTTCTTTCCAGTGCAGAGAGGGTTCTCAGCATTTGGGGTCTTGACAACCTCAAGCTTCCCCCCATCACCGACCACCAACCATGCCCAACCACTACCAAACTGTGTAGCCCCTGCAGTTTTGAATGCCTCCTTGAACTTATCAAAAGAGCCAAAGTCCCGCTTGATTGCATCAGCCAATGCACCCTTAGGCTCACCTCCAGCCTGTGGAGCCATGGACTCCCAGAAGAAAGTATGGTTGATAGACTGAGCAGCATTGTTGAACTCTGGAGTAGGTTTGCCATTGTTCCAAGTTTTGAGCATGACCTCTTCTAAGGACATCTGTTCCAAGTCAGTGCCCTTGATTTGGTTGTTGAGGTTGTTGACATAGGCTGCATGGTGTTTGCCATAGTGGAACTCAAAAGTTTGCTGCGGACAGAGGAGGAGAGCTGTCAAGTGTGAATGAATGTGCACTCAAGGATTCGTAATGACACACCTTGGACATGACAGGCTCCAAAGCATCCTGTCGAAAAGGCAAGAGAGAAGTAAGTGTGAGGTTTGGGACTGTGATCACAGTGGAATTCCTTCGATACAACTTAAGTCGTCAACAATACGGATAGAATTCTTCAAATAAGGTCCCAAGATGAAGACCATCACTGAAATCAGTGCTATTTAAAGTCTTCCTTACCATTGGGTATGGGAGTGGTGGCAACTCAAATGCAGCACGAGGGGCAACGCGCACAGCCTGCAACAATTTAAGATCGAGTTCAGAGTCAGTGCATTAATGCATGAAACAGAAGCAAGTCCAATGTTCGTAGACTTACTCTGCGAGGAGCAGAGATGCCACGACTAGCGACAGGCACAGTAACAAAAGCACGGCTTTGAGTCATGGCAAACATATTGGTACAACTTTTAAAGAAGCAATTAAAGATCGTCTCATACAAGTACTCTTAAAATCAATCAATCCATCAACTCTGCCTGGCGCATTGTCGATCTGGCAAAAACCACACACAATAAGAAAGAATCATACCTCAAATTATATCTCAAATACGGCACCCCAATCTTCCATTTTATATACGAGCTCACTAGATGTTAATCTAGCTCCCTTGCCCTTATTTCTTTGTCTCAATAGTACCCTCAACCATTGTTCACTCTTGTTGTTGGGCTGGATGATGAGGTGATGCATTCCCTTCACCATCACTTCCAACTGAGGCATGTTGAGCAAACCTTGCACATCTGCAGCGGTCATACTCAGTGCTTGAACAGACAGTGCTCTTCCTAATTGACCACTATTACTCATGACAGCAGGCCATCCGGTACAAATCTGATTAGCAATGTGCAGTTGCCTCAAATTCTTGGCACGCTGAATTGCCTTTGGGAAATTAATAAATGCATTGCTGCCCAAGTGTAAAAATTGCAAATTCTCCAAATATCTACCGACTGGCAGTTCAGATAATCTGTTCAAATTCACTTCTAATCGAGTCAGACCCAAATAAATTATGGGATCAGGGAGCTTTTTCATGCCACACCCTCGAAGGGTCAGACTGGACAATTTCGTCATAGCCGAAAGCCACTCCCAGTTCTCCTTCTTATTACTTGACTCCTCGTCTCTGTTATGCATATCACAAGGTCTTGTAACAATCGCCAATCTCTCTACATTTTTCAACGTATCAGGGATGATGTATGGGGGCATCATATCCAGAAATAAAGATTTCAGTGAGGTTAACAAAGACAAGCCGATTGGAGGAGCTGGTTCCTCACAAATAGGCAAAAATGGGTCATAATAAAGATGTTCTAAATGTAAGAGATTTCCCATCCACATAGGATGGCTTTGCAGAGGCGTTCTTCTAAGCTGCAAGCTTGTCAGGTGAGTCAATTCACCGATTGCTGTGGGCAAGTCGCCCAGTGGCGGAATGGCAGATCTCAATGGATGCGACAGCGCAAGATGCTTCAGCGACTTCAAATCGGCCAAGGGTGTGCAAAAACCTTCTGGAACATCTGATTCTTCAGAGAGAAACACAACTTGCAACCTTTGTAAAGTACCTGACAGATCAGCTAAACAGTCTGACACATCGATATCCCAGGAGGATTTTGGACCCTGGACCAATTGAATGTTGGCCAATTTCTCAGCTCTTGTGCTTGGAAGCTCTTGTTTCAACTCTCTAAAAATCATATTCAAGTCCAAAGATCCCCTTAATCGCAATGTTTGAAGCGTAGCAAGGTTCTGCCGCAACGCATGGATGACTGCCTCAGAGACGCAATCCAGGGTGGCTTTGGTGTGCTCTAGACTCAGGTTCACACAAATTTCTTTCAAGGAAAGCTGCCCAACAAGAGTCTTCCATATAGCATCTTTGTTAAGAGGGCTCGTATCATTGAGGCACACAGAAACTTCTCTGAGTAACTCCTGTGAAACCCTTCGGTGGAACTGAGCAGGAGGAAGCAGGGATATGCGGCTAAGCTCCGTGCTGGGCGGGCTCTTATCTTGGGACTTTCTGGAGCGTCTGTGCGCTGAGAGAGGATAATCCTCTTCTAAATCAGGAGTAGAAGGACATGATACGAGGGCGTCTCCTCTTCGTGAATGCCCTATATCCATATCGTGGTCGCGCTGCTTGAGGGTCATTCAGTGTAACTCGATAACTCAATAAACCATAACTATTCTCGCTTCAGCAGGCACTAAATAGCCATGCACACACTGATAGATATCAAGGAATAAGATACTGGTGCAAGACCTTGCGGCGAAAGTAACGGTGAAAAAGGGCAGGTTCTTCGTAATGACACCTTCCTTACAGTTTCCATCACACAGACTTCAGCTTATGCTCATCAGTTGCTTCAATAAATCCTTCTAATGCCTCTTTAGTCTTCAATCTCAGTGCAAATGTCGCCAATACTGGCAGATCTTTCGTTCTTGAGACGTCTTCAGGGGCCTCTTCAGAAGCCAAGGCATGGTTTATAACAGCAAATGTTACCCCTTTGCCGCCATCCATTCTATTCAGTTGCATCTCTTTCCAAAGGTTGGCATTAAGCAATAACCTTAAATTCCCTTTTTGCCTCATCACTACACGCCCTTGACCTGTTTCTTTAGAAATCAAGACTTTGATCTCCCCCTTTCCCCTTTCCCTCCAAACCTTCTTAGCATCAAACTCGTACAGAGCACCCTCATCTGAGAATACGACATCTTCGTTCTCTTCTCCAGTTGCTGTTTGCTCCTCTGGAAGGCCAACAGTTGTTGCAGCTGGTGCACTGCCAAAAACATTACTCGCTACTGAATTTGCTGCCGCAGAAAAATTGAATGTCAAAGCAGGGGCAGACGAGAATGAAAACATTCCAGCATTGGTAGAAGCCCCACTGCCAAATGCAGACGTCATGGACTCTGAAGCCAAGGAGCCAAATCCTCCAGTTGATTTGCCACCAAACATCAGGCCTGTTCCCCCACTTGCTAGAGAGCCAAAACCTCCCATTGTCGGCCTGGTAGTTGCCTTATTTTCTCCCCCGACCATTTCCGGAGGACTTACTTTTTCTCCCTCATCCTTCTTGACATCCTGTGGTTTGTCTTCGGAAGACTTCACCAGCTTGACATCATGAAAGGAATTACCCTGTGGAGCGGTTGGAGCTGCCAGTGTAATATTCACGAATGGGTTGGCAGAAGCTGGGAGTGTCTGCACAACCGCAACCGGCCCTCGACGGGCCTTAATAATTTTCCGCTGTTTTAACACTTCTTCTGGTGCCCGCTGGAAAATTCCGGGTTCAAGCTGTTCATCCTCTTCTAATTCATCGTCGACATCATCCTTTGCAATTTGACGGTCGGCAACTCTCTTCTTTGCGGTGGGTTCGAAGTGATCTGTCGCTCTTTTCTCTCCCATGTTTGCTGACACTATATTTTTCCCTATTTGAAATAGCATTAACTCATGTCTCAACTCACCTTGAAAGGCGCACACCAGGGTAGAATTTCCGGCCCCCTGTGAGGGCCAAATTTGGGAGAGTGTGATTTTGCATCGTGCACGCATTATCCTCTTTGAAGCTTGATAAAGCAGTTTATATAAGAAAGATGTTGAGAGCCCACTCTGAGCAACACAGAATTGATGTTATATTCTCCAGTGGTAGAACTCTCGGTGAGGTGCACTACAAGTGCCATGGGTTTGGTGATGGGTCATGCAATACAAGGGCTCCCTTAATATATATTCTGTTTACAAGTGATTGTTGCTGTGCAATGCACAACCTTTCAATATAGTATCTACAGTTAATCCATCTAGCCACAAAGAATACCAGTATAAATCGGCATCGATTTATACTTTATATACTAGGAATTTGCATACACTCTTTCTCTTGCGCCAGTCGACGTGGCACTGAGGGCTTCGATAACAGAAGGTGTACTTGTGTTATCTGGAGCTCTCATGACAGTGGGAAGGGCAGAGGCCCCATAGCCGTGCCTTTCTACCCAGACTTCTAATGCTCTCCTCATCCAGTCGTACCTACACAGAGAATGAGCTTCAGCGAGAGTGCACCACTTTCTGGTTCTGCTGTCTTTCTCTGGCCATTCTGGCAGCTCCTCTGATACCCAGAGAGCAAACATGTATGCAGTGCATTTCATGTCTGTATATTTTGAGGAGACGTGTGAGAATGCACCCAGTAAAGGCATTTCAAGCTCACCACGGACCCCAGCTTCTTCGACCGTCTCCCGTCGAGCCGCAATCTCTAAAATTTCATCTAGTTCCCATCCTCCTTTAGGGAAAACATATCCTTTCCCAGATCTACTAGTTATCAGAAGTATTTCCAAGTCTGAAGGAGCAGTGCCGCCAGGTTTCAACCGCAGTGGAAGGCACCCAGCGACTAGTCGCTCGCCCTGGCTGCCATACTTTTGTTTGGAGCGACCTTGTCTTGCTATAGTCGGTACAGGACCGCCAACTTGATGTGGCATGACGCTTTCACAGATTTAGAGTTCTTGTTGTTTAAAACAGCCTATAGCAGAGAAAGATGCCAAGGATCCTCCTTCTTCAAACTCAAATATAGTGACTGCATTGAGTACGAGTTCTCCTTAAATAGTCCTGAGATGTGAATACTATAATACTGGAACATTAAAAGTATATCTTTAGCAATGGGTACAGAAGGCAAAAATTATTGTTAAAGGCGTTGTTGAAATCACTGCGCAGGTATGTAATAACTTTGGTTTCTTATCATCTTGCTATTCTGCAACAGAATGGCGGGAAATAAAGATAATTGTGCTGTGAAGGCTTATCTTTTGATTGGGACCCGCGAATGAGTGCATCCACTCACTCACACAGGAAACCCATTCATTTCCAGACACTTTGCAGGATGATTTACCTTAATAAGGAAGCCGGTAAATAACTGGGATGAAGAAGGGCTAACTAATGATAGACAATATATACAGCTCAATACATTGATATGTTTGTCACATCTGGTGGTAGCTGTAGGGTATGATTTAGAGAGATGTCGCCACAGGGAGAGGCACTCAATGCAAGTCGTCTTGGACTCTCAATCACAATGGCAGCTTGAAAGCGCATGTAATGCGTGCACATTACCCAGTACTTACAAGTATGATTTTATTGTGACAATTTAGACGTATAATAAGATTCTGAGGTTCCAAAATCTGCTTGAAAGTAAGGAAATAGTAGCTGCTACTGTGTTGTCTTTGAGGTCTTTGGCATGTGTTTGGTAGCATGCTCTGCCTTCTATTTGATTCATCAGCCACTACACATGTAAGGTGGAGGGTTTTACTTGCATAAAAAATAGTTGATTTCTGTTGTACAAAATTGGTTGAAGCAGCGTTAGCCTGTACTAGAGCAGTGGGGATTTAATCTCCGTACATCTGTAGCAGCGATTGTCGCCCTGCGTTTGAGAGTTTCGCACAGCTTGTAGTAGTGATAAGGTCAGTATTTCACAAATTAAGGTTTTAAAGAGGTTTCATGGTCATAATGCGTGGCTGTTGCCTCGAGTTTCATGTTGCATTAAAAGATGTGGAGGGGACTTCGAGTGTCGTCCACTGCTTTTACGTTGTTGGGGCTCACGATTATAACGGCTAAATCCTTGTTTTTGAAATCTTGTTGATACTAACTCTTCTCGTCCCTCTAATCCTTGCAGAGAATGACGTGGGCACTGGAGGAGACCCGCCGATTCTTCAGGGCTTTTCACAAGTATGGGACAGAGTTTGATAAAGTTTCACGTGTAGTAGGTGCTGGTAAAGGTTCTGATGTTTGTGAAGCTCTTTATAATAAATTTCAAGCCTACTTATCTCTAGATAAGAACTATCAAAGCGAAATGGCATTCGTGGAAATGGTCCAGGATGCCGAGATGAAAGGCAGCGCTGAACAAGCCTTGAGCATGGAGACTGATGGACACAAGGAAGATGAGACGGGCAGTGATCATCAAGGAGATGCTACTCTTGCGGCTGGTCGGGCTAGACGCACTCCCAAGAGACCCGCTCCATTTGACACCTCCTATGACCAAGCAACTCCAGGCTCAGGGAGCAAGCGTATGCGGTCATCAATCAGAGAGAGAGGCAACAACGCCAAAGCAGAAGAAGATGTGTATTACTACGATGAAGGGACCATAGCACTTCAGGAGAGTGCTAGAAAACGGCGGCTCAGCACCACGAACAAACGTCTGGATTTCGATAGCCAAGCTGCCCATCCACCAACAGTGACCAAGCGCCAACAGGCGGCCGACGAGCGCAAAGGGATTGATGCACTGTTGGCATTGGCAGCAGATATGGATGAAAAAGAAGAGGAGGTTCGTAGAGCAGGTGCCATAGGTGCTTTGGGTGCTCTGGGTGGGCTGGTCATGGAGCCAACAGGATCAGATGAAGAGACAGATGTCGAGGAGAGTGAGGAGGAGGAGGAGGAAGAAGACGATGCTGGTGCTCGGTTAGAAGAGGATGATGATATAGATTTTGAAACTGAGATGAGACGGAAAGGGAGGAGAACACCTCATGGTACTCCATACAAGAGTGCCAAATCTCGTCCAGGGTCAATGCATACCACGCCCCGAAGACCCTACAGCCGACTGTCCCCTTCCTCGCACCTGAGAGGCTTGGGCAGCCCGACATTGTTGGCTGCTGCTGACACGAAAGAATGGGAACTTGCTCAACTGGGCGTGTCTGATGTTGCTCCATCTTCGACTCCATTAACTGCAGCATCTTCAGCTCAGAAAAGGGCTCGAAGAAGGAAGCGCCCAGTGGAGAAATCACTGCCATTCATATCACCGATCAAAAGTTTGTTTGGACGCAGACAAGCTGGCACTCAGAGCTTGATGGCAGCTGCTTCCAGTTTGGGATATGGGGACAATTTGAAAGGCGAAAGTCAGGCAGCTGTTCTCCCGGGAGAGGGTATGATGCGGCACGCTTTGAATGCCAGGGCTCGTCAGTGGGCCGGCACCGAGTTTTTCGTGTCTGCTCTGGATAGACCCTGGTATATGAGTGGTGGCACTCTGCAAGACTTGGCAGAGCATGTAGGACTCACCAGAAATGCTAAGCTGACCAGGAAAGAATGGAACTTCCTAAGGAAAGCAGCTTGGGGACGTCCCCGAAGACTGTCAATAGCGTTTTTGAGAGAGGAGCGCGCTCGCTTAGAGCATTGGAGGTGTTCCGTCCGTGCATGTTATGAAGCCTTTTCCCTTGGAGATGAAGCCCCTGACGGCATAGATTTAGATAGCATCCCAAAGAAAATTGCAGTTGGGCAAAGAGTGACCGCTCGCCATCCCACTACGAGACAACTGCATGATGGTGCTGTGCTGACAGCTGGCAACAATTGCTACCGTGTTCAGTTTGACCGAAGAGAGTTGGGGGTGGAACTGATCAAGGACATAGAGGTCATGCCTGTGGAACCTTATTTAAATTTGCCCCCAGCTATAGCACGTCAAAATCCGACCATTCGTTTAAATGGTCGCCTTGTTGTTATGGGCGAAAGTTCAGTGAAGCCTACGATCGCGCTGCCAGCTGGCGGTGTCAAGACGGAGCAAGGGCCGTCTCTGATGATGCCGGCAATGATGGGCTTCAGCCCTGCAATGGCGTCGATGGCGGCTGCTGCTGGCCCCATAAGACAGATGAATGCACATCAGAGATCACGCATGCAAGGAGAGTTGGCTGCTCTCTTAGACAAGAAGGAGGCTCTGTTAGTTCAGCTGAGAGTGATGAATGACGAGGCTGAGAGAGGGGAGCACAAAGATGCGGTAGGAGGTGACAATCCTGCTTTTGTGCAAGCATACGCAACCGTCATTCTGCAACTCAAAGACACAAATGAGAAGGTTCATGCCAAATTGATGGACATCAGTAAGCTTCCTGGTTTTGCTGATCCACTTGCAGTGCCGGGACTACCACCGTCTGGACTTGGAGCTGTGGGACGTAGTGGCATCCCAGCCGAAGAACAACAACATGTTACCACAATGAACCAAGAAGCATTAGAGACATCAGCAGCCACTGAAGCTAAAGCGGTCCTGCGATCTGTAGCTGCGAAATTATCGGAAGATAAGGACTCGCAAGGGCACGCTGATGTTGATGTTTCAGCAAGTGCAGTAGCAAAGGAGAGCACCGCCAGGGCCTCAAAGCTCATCCATGCTTGCATCAGCATGCTCGTCATGCTGCAACAAGGTACCGAACGTTCTGTGCCATTGGATACACTTTCATCTGCCTTGGAGTCCTCCATAGCAGACATGAAACACGAAGAAAGTAAGAATGGAGATCTCTATGAAGGTATTGAAGGGGTTATTAAGAAACTGTCTCTCCAGTTGACAAGCATAGGTTCGACTTAGAAACAACAACAGTATCACATGAAATGTAAATACATCGACAAAAGAAGACCACACAAGCTGCTCATTCAAGAGGAATCAAATTCCCAAACAGAAAGTGCTGCATGATGGGCAATTTCCCCAGAACTTCAGCTTGGTACATTTTAATCATTCCTTTGTTGACTTTGCTCCAGCTTGGCAAACCTGAAATGTCAACAAGCATGGGTGATGTTTCATGTAAAGGTCCTGCGCTTTTAACACGCCGTACAAACGCAACTGCAGCCAAATATAAATAATCATCTTCATACTGTTCGACTACTTTGGGGATAGTAATTGCAGAAGGCTTAATGCTTGGATGATCAATCAGCTGGGCTGATCCCATCAGGAAAGGAAGAAACTGATAATCGTCTAAACCCCACACACCGTGAGAACCAGCAGGCTCCAACCAATATGTCGTCTGCAATTTCCTCATAAGACACCAGTATTTATTGAGTACAACTGCCACAATGTGTTGACTGTCACTGGCTGTCAAGATTCCCAGTCTTGCAAGGCAGAATAAAAACGCTGCAAAATTTGTTTCATGCCCAGTTCCGTAATCTATTCTCGTCGAGTTTCCAAAACTATCAAGCACGTAGGGTGCCAGTTCGGGTATTGCATCGTGGAATTCCATAGGCAGAAGTCCAGAAAGAATTTCATTAGTACTTTGCATTAGTTTTGCACTCCAATCTCTGTAGGCAGGATTGCCATATCTGAGCGCATGCTGTGCTGGGGGGATGTCATGCATCCACCCTTCAAAAGCATCCAGCATTGATGCTAACAATTTCACTGATTCTGATGAATTTGTCTTCAAAATATCAGACAAAGCCAGCCCAATTACCGAGTCATTCAAGTATAATAAAAAACTGACAAATTGAGAGGCTGAGGTGGATGCTAGGAAGGCACTCAACTGTTTGTCAGTTGTTATCCTCTTGGAGGGTGGGGCCATGGGTGTGGTGCCAACTGCAACTGTTGGGGGAAAGGCAGGTGCAGAGGTGATGAAAGGTGTTGCGGTAGGTTTGATGGGAATGGGTTTAGGCCATGAAACTGGTGTCCCTGCAGAGACCTTTGCCCAAGGAGCCGATGTTTGTTCACCCATTAGATTGTAAGTGATGATCAGTTCTTCGGTCAGTAGCGAGGGTTAGTTCAGCATCAGTAGATCTAGATCACACCTTGTATCCCTATCCAAATTACAATTGACACAAAAGCTCTTCAGTTACCCTGCGGTTTCATACAGACCTTGGGTGCAGTCCCATCTTTTTGCTCATCTACAGCAAACGATATTCCAATATTTACTGTAAATTTCCTCCGACTGTGATTGTATTGTTAGGATGCAACTTTTGGATTGTTAAGAAGACACCATGTCGCCTCTCAGCGTGGAATATACTGTGAGCGCCATCTCTAGTGGCACAAAACATCTTTTAGAGCACGTGGCAGACATCAAATCTTTCGAGGAAGTAAAATTACTCATCTCTGAGCTCTATGACTTTCCACAGACACTTGTCAGTGCTTTATTCGTTTCTTTATTACTGTCCATGGTCTGCTGTGTCCTCGGCCAATGGACAGACCGCTACTCCTGGGTAGATAAGATTTGGAGTCTGGCGCCTGTTTTGTATGCCTGGCATTTCACATTACGATCTGCTGCTTTGTGGAATGTGGACATAAACCCACGTACAATCATCGCCTCCAGTTTCATCACAGCATGGGGCCTGAGACTCACATATAATTTCTACCGTAAGGGTGGCTATCGGTGGATGGACCAGGACTATCGGTGGCCATATATCCGTGAGAAAATGAATGTTGTGATGATGACTTTATTAAACGTTACATTCATTTCTTTTGCTCAGAACATCTTGCTTGTTGTGCTCGTCGCCCCAGTCTACATATGTGCCTGTTACCCTGGAACACCCTTGAATGCCATTGACATAATTGCGACCATTGTGGTTGTTGTGTCCTTGTCGCTTGAAATCGTTGCAGATCAACAGCAATGGCAGTTTCAAAGTGCAAAGCATAGACTGATAGCTTCTAAAAAGCGGCTTACTGGGGCATACACCCTAGGGTTTAACACTGTTGGGTTGTTTAAATATAGTAGACACCCTAATTTTCTAGGAGAACAAGTATTCTGGTATGGTATTTATCTGTACTCAGTAGCAGCGAGCGGGGTTTGGCTTCAGTGGAGTATAGCTGGCACTATTGCTCTGACTCTTCTATTCCAAGCAAGTACCAAACTCACAGAGCAAATTAGCCTGAGCAAGTATCCGAAGTATCAGGAGTATATCGAGACAACAAACAGATTTATTCCCTGGTTTCCTAAAGCAACAATACGAAGGACACAAAGGACTCCGGTTAAGAAGAAAGAATGATGTGGATGCCATTTCCCTGTGGCCAGTGGGGTGACGGAGATAATTAGGCTAGAAGGTATCCCATTGAAATTCAATAATGTTACAGCTTGAAGTTTAAGAGTAGCAGATACTTAAGTGTCAAAAGTGCAATTTTTGTGTAATCATAGGGAGGATGCGAACATATAAATTTCGAGGTAAGTCATCAATTCAATCCCTAAGAATCGGGAAGATGGATCATAGAATTTCTATATTTGTAATGATACAGGTCATAAGCAGAGGGTCGTTGCGCGACAGGAGGGATGTCGACCGCAGTTTATGCTGCCTCACATTTCACCATTCAGACCACTCCTGCATCAATACACCAGGAGATCCGAGAGGAGCTTTCATAAGGTGGGTTTGTATCTAACAAGCATCGCTGACGGTTGCTAGCTCATACGCTCCCAATCCCACCTGCAGCCTGGTGCTGTTCAAGAAGAGAAATACGATGTTTTTGTTGAAGAACACGAGCCATTAGAAGAAGGAGTGAATAAACATTGCTTGTCTGTATTTGTTGCTGATGAATCTGGCCTCATCAATCGTGTAGCTGGTGTCTTTGCGAGACGTGGAGCTAACATCGAATCCCTTGCTGTCGGTCTCACAATTGACAAGGCACTGTTCACAATAGTAGCAACAGGCACAGCTGCTACCGTCAGTAATCTGTGCAAACAATTGGCTAAACTAGTGAATGTTCAGTATGTGGAAGACATCACTCAATTTCCACAAGTCCAAAGGGAGCTGGTGCTTATGAAGGTTGAGGCGCCGCCAGGCACGACTCGCACTGAGATCCTTCAAATTGTTGAAATCTTCAGAGCGCGCGTTGTAGACGTATCGGACAAATCATTGGTCATTCAAGCAACTGGTGATCCAGGTAAAATTGCAGCTCTTCAAAGAGCTTTGGGGAAATTTGGGATGACGGAATTGGTCAGAACAGGACGGATTGCATTGAAGAGAGGCGGTGAGCTCTTTGCAGCTGGTGCGGCTGGAAATAATGTGTATCCTTCAGCCCAGAATGGCAACAAAGATGGAACTATTGATGTAGCAGGGTCAGAAAGAGTTGATAATGCAGTCACTGAAACAACAGGGGCAGCCCTTGAATCAGTCCATGATGTTTTTGGTGGTGGAGCAAACGACGATGAAGAATTGTGGCACGTCCATAACGTACTGGATGCTGCGTATGCCCATAAATTGCATGATGTGGAGCCTTGCACTCTGTGTATCGAAGTAGAGGACGTTCCTGGAGTTCTAAATCAGGTCACTGGTGTGTTTGCTAGGAGGGGTTACAATGTTCAATCTTTGGCTGTAGGGAACAGTGAAAAAGAGGGCATGAGTAGGATAACAATGGTGGCCCCAGGAGACGGGCCTCATATCGGTAAATTAATCAAACAACTAGAGAAACTGGCATATGTACGAAAGGTCATTGACCTCACAAACATTCCCCATGTGCAACGCGAGCTGATGCTCATAAAGGTGAGGTGTGCACCTCAGCAGAGGGGTGAGCTCATGAACCTGGCTCAGATCTTCCGGGGGGCAGTGTGTGATGTCAGCAAGACCACTGTGACACTGGAGGTGACAGGTAAGGAAGATAAAATGCGAGCATTACAAGAGGTGTTGTCGCCCTATGGTATATTGGAAGTAGCGAGGACGGGAAGAATCGCTTTATCTAGAGATTCAGGCGTCGATTCCAAATTTCTCAAGACCATGTCCACCAGGCGAAAAGTCATGGTGTGAAATGTAATGACATTAGTAGGGTACAAAAGAAAATAGCACACCAAAAACGCGCACACACATGTGATGGTATATTGAAGGAGTGTATACTGGAAGTCTCTCTCTATTGATTCCCAAATCCACATATGGGTCCCTGATCGAGATCCTTCCCATTGGGGAGACATGGTTCTTCTTCAGTCTCCAGTCCATGTCTTGGAACCTTCTCCACCAGAGCTCTCATCTTCAACAAGTAGAACATCTCCAAATACCTCTTCGTCACACCTCGCTCCAATGTATTGCTTATGAATCTCCAAAAGCCATACACTTGTGCCAAACTCACCAATCTTTCAGCATATATCGACCAAGTATATCGCGACGCGATGCGCTCCCTGGCCGCCTTGGAGATTTTATCCCAGTGAGCTGGCTCCTCGGCAGACCTCTCGAAGAATGCAACCATGCACTCAGCAGCTGACTCACCATGAAATGGGTCGATGTGGAAACCGTTTCGCTTATTTTTGACAATTTCTGCCGGCCCACCTCGGGAGGTCACAAAGGTGGGCAGTCCACATGTCATTGCTTCAACAACTGTCAATCCGAATGCTTCATATAATGCTGGCTGCACAAACGCACCTCTCGTGTCGGCCACAAATCTGTACATCTCCCCATTTCTCACCCGATTCTTTTGAGCCACAATCCACCGCATGCAATGCTGGAGATCGTACTTCTCAATCAACCCATGCATTTTTCGACATTCATCTGCTTCCTCCCTATCCACAGTCTTCTCCGGGTCTATGACACCACCTATTATGACAAGATTCACAAGCTCCTGCAACCTGGAGCTCTTTCCAAACCACTCGGTCAAACCTGACAGATTTTTGACTTTATCCAGTCGTGCCATGGAGAATAAAATTGGTTTCTCTCTGTCCTTCAAACTTCCCACGGCATCTGCATAGTCCTCAGAGTAAAGCATATCCTCAATATCTTTGTGTAAGCCTGTCAGGCGCCGTTCCTTTTCATCAAAAGGAAAATAAATATCTTCATCTGCGCCCGGGGAGACAATGTTGAAGCGGGGATCAAAGACACTGATGCCTTGGACCACACGATACTGCCCCGGCATTGTGAAATTCATGTACTGCTCATACTGACCAGGTCCAGCCTCTTCATGTCCTGCTATCTCTTGATATGTGGAGGTGATGATAAAATCTGCTCTGTTCATACTGATCAGATCTGCGGTGAATTGACAGCTGAAATGGTACTTATCCTCGTAAGATTTCCAGTAGATATCGGCATCCTCATACTTTGTTTTCTCCAACGCATGCGCGATGTTGCACTGCACAATGCCCAGTTTGCTTGCCAAGAGGGATGCAACAAGGCAACCATCTGAATAATTGCCAATGACCAAGTCTGGCTTTCCCCCCAGCTCCGCCAACAATTCCTTTGCAGCATCAATGGTGAACTGTTCCAAATAAGGCCATATATCAAATCTTGATACCCATTTGGGGAGGACAGACCCATCCTGACATCGGAAAGGCACCCTCAGTATTTTCGCATTATTAGTGCCACTTATAGACTCCAGTCTCTCATTGCACGTGGTATTGTGAGCCTCTGGAATGAGTCTGGTTACTACCAATATCTCTGGTACTGCTTCTTGCAGTCCTGCATTCGCTAGACGGGAGGACAGCTCTTTCTCCAGGAACCGAACCTGGTCTAGGATGTAGATGACTTGGCCACCTGTGTCGGGCATTCCAAGAACGTTGGATTGACCAAAGTAGCCATGAGGTGACAGTATGCACACTCGGAAAATGAGGGGTAGACGGGATAGGAATCTGTGGATACAGTCAGCATCAGGGGCTTGTAAGATGTCAAGCAACATTTGGAATGATTCTCGACACCTTCCAACGTCGCATCCCCAACCCGGTAAGAATCCCAATTCCTCTAAGCCCTGAACATCGCCGATTGCTACCTCATCTTCTTGCTTTTCCAATAGGCGGTCTGCTCGCAAGAGGGCAGCTTTTAGACGCTGCACACTGTTCACCTTTGAGCTGAGTAGCAAACTCTCGCCATTGTGCTTATGTTGCCTCAAAAAGTCAAGCAACAGATTGCTTCCTTCCGCATTCTGATTAGGGGCAAAGAGCCTGGACGAGAGGGTCTTATTCAAGAACGAAACCCCTTGCCCAATGGAAGATGGGAGGGTCAGTTTGGGTTGACCATTTTGGAAGCACGACATATCAAATTCAAGTATGAATGGATCATACCCATGTCTGTCCAAGCCCACAGTCTCTGTAGGCAACAACTTCTCCTTGAAGGCCAGATAGTGGGAGGGAGTCAGCTCATCAACAGTCATGTCATCGACATTGACTCGCACAAAATTCCAATCCCCAATGGATTGTCTGATAGCAAAAGCAATGCGAGGAGAAATTACCACAGCTTCAACAATGCACTTTAAAAGGCAGCCAATCTCTGATGAGCAAAGGGTAGGGTTGTTACACTCCTCTGCAATGCTCCTCATTTCATCTATGACAACATGAGGGAGCAGAATGGGAGTTTGCTGTCCTTCCTCGCCTCTTTTCCCGCTTCCTCGGTCGATGCATCTGGTGAAGAGAAGTACAAGCTCGTTTCTGCTATGAATCAGCGCGTATTTGAGCATTTGACAAGGAGTAAAGCCATCCCCGTGAGATGCGATCCTGCTCAAGGAAGGCCTGGGGGTCAAGGGTGGAGTGCCCTTCGGCGATGAATAAAACGGGGAGAGTTCTTTATTCGAAGTACTGCTGGCTCCCAGAGCTTTAATGCCTGGGGTTTTACTGCCAGGTGCGCTCATGCGATCCAACCCAGTTCCGGAAAGCTCGTCTTTTCGTAAGTATGTATTAGGTTTCGTTGATTACTAGGGAAAAAAACGAGTAATGAAGAGTCTGGGAAAATCCGTGGCTGGGTTTACATTACACGGTCACGAAATGAAGCTCGAAAGAATCTCTGCCCATGGTCCTTCTCATCATGCAGCATCAGTCAGACTGGCAAGCCCAAAACTCCTTTCAACAGCTAGTGTATATTTGCCATACCGGCTATCAGCCTCCTGACTACTTATTTGTGGCTGAAATATTTCGTCGCTTTCGTTCTTTTTCTCCTTCCCGTCAAACACTTGGTCCACAGTCCACATGCCGGCTCCAATGCCCGCTGCCAAAGCTGCCCCCAGTGCAGTTGTCTCCAGATCCCCAGGTCTGAGCACCGGAAGTTGAGCTATATCTGCCTGCAGTTGCATCAGTAGGTTGTTTGCGCATGCACCTCCATCAACAGATAAGGTACTGATGAATTTGTCAACATCACTGTTTAATTCCCCTGATGTGTCTGACTCTATCGCCTCTACGACGGATCGAATTTGGAATGCAATTGCCTCCAACATGGCTCTCACAATATGCCCCTTCTTTGTGTATTGACTCAACCCAATAATTATTCCTCTTGCATCATCTCTCCACCAAGGTGCCAATAAACCTGAAAATGCCGGGACTAGGTACACCCCTCCTGTGTCACTGACGCTGTTGGCGACCGTTTCGCTCTCACTGGCAGTGGAGATGATACCCAAGCCATCTCTCAACCAACTTACGCCCGCTCCAGCAACAGCAATGCTGCCTTCGAGCGCATAAGATACTGGCTCCTTCGGACCCAGCTGGTGAGCAACAGTAGTCAGTAAGCCATGCTTGGAAAAAACAGGCTCTGTCCCCGTGTGCGCCAATAGAAAGGCCCCCGTTCCATATGTGCATTTAGCATCCTGTTTCTGGCACCTATGGCCCATCATGGCCGCCTGTTGATCTCCTAGACACCCACAAATTGGTATCTCACGTTGATCTATGTCGGCAACAAAGGTTAGGGAGGGGATACCATCCATGAGTTTGTGCGTATTGATGCATCCATACACCTCCGCACTGCTCCTTATCTGTGGCAGCATGCCCTTTGGAATCTCAAATGCTTCCAGTGTATCCTCATGCCAGCTGAAGGTCTTCAAGTCCATCAAGTTCGTTCTTGAGGCATTTGTAACATCTGTGACATGAGTATTGCCTCCAGTGAGGCAATATATAAGCCAGCTGTCCACCGTACCAAATGCAGCACGCCCGTCATGTGCTGCTTTCTTAACATTTTGTACGTTCCTTAACAACCACCGTAGTTTATAAGCTGAGAAATATGTACTTACAGGGAGACCAGTTGTGTCTCTAAACCTATCACTACCTCCATGCGCAGCCATTTCTTCACAAACACCGGACGTTCTGCTGTCCATCCAGACGATTGCATTGTGAAGGGGGGCACCGGTAATTTTATCCCATACGACAGTGGTCTCTCTCTGATTGGTGATGCCTACACCTACAATTTGTATTACATTATTGTACATCTGCAAGGCTTTCACAATTGATTCATTGATGGCTTGCTTAGCGGTGCTCCAAATTTTTAACGGGTCTTGTTCGACCCACCTGTAATTGTATGGAGGGGAGCGGTCAGAGACACATTGTGACCGCAGACACGGCTAGCTGAAGTAAACTCACCCGGCTTTTGGATACATCAATGGTATGTCAACTTGTGAGCTACACACGACATTGCATTCTTCGTCATAAAGAATAAACCTAGTACTTTGGGTCCCGGAATCCAAAGATCCTATCAATTTCTTCGGCATAGCGAGAAACCTTTGCACGCAACGACAGCAGGCAAATTTTTGTCTCTCAGAATCATATTACATTGACGTAGCAATAGGTATAGACGCAAAACTCAAGCTTCCAAAGCTGCCATGGAGGAAATGGAGGTGCTCAAGTCTCTATGTGATGTCGCAGTCAGTCGGACTTTTTTCTCATCGTTTGATTAGATTGATGACTTCAGTTAGAATATCAAGGATGGCACTTGCAACTGGCAAGACCTTGCTCTCGAGGTGAGATCGGACTTTTCACATCCGTGGAACAATGTGACTCTTGTCTTGCTAGATACACTATCTCTGAGACGACCAACCATGTCCTAATATCCTCTCGATTGCAATGTGTAGGTCTCAATTCCAGCATCAGCTGGCTGGTGCCCCAGCACAACTGACCAGTTCAAGGTGAGTGGGCCTCTAGAAAGAGGCTGTATGTCCGGTCTTTAACCTGTATCACACTTGTCTACTCTTTGCACCATTGATTGCAGGCTTTTACAGCTCGCCAGGTTTTCATGGAGGGTAAATAGGAATGTGGGAAGGCAGCACCAGTTGAGATTGATGGCCACCACAGGCGATGAAGTGCGGCCGCCAGGGCCTCAGGCATATCCCTATGGGCCCCAGGTAAGCATTCCATTTCGAGATAATAAATTATCGTAGGCGCTTTGCCACATTGTAGCGTGGAATTTTGAGCTTCAGATTCTATATTCTGTGTCTATACAATGGTCAATATCACCGATCGCCAACCTGTGAGATCCGTGCGGGTTTCGTCTGATCAGCCTCGATATTTAGACTGACAAATGTCCAACCATGTCTTTGTAGGTTTCTCTGGAAACTAATGCGGCAGAAATTAAAGCCAGTAGTAGTGATCCTCTTTCGTGGAATGGGGACTTGTTGGTGATTGGCGTTTTCGAAGACTCCTTTGAAACTGTTGGTACGTTGGATGCTAGATCTTTCTCATTGTATATCGATTGTACAAGCTCTAAATTAATCAATTCGCAGACGAAAAGCCAGCTGTCAAGAATGAGGAGTTGAGGAGTCTCGACCGAAAACTTGGTGGTGCACTCACGGATATTGTCACCCTGTTTGAATTCACTGGCAAGGAAGGCAGCTCCCAAGCAGTTCGAACGACAGGAACATCTGCCAAATTTGTTTCACTCATTGGCCTTGGGTCAGCAGGTAAAGCCTCTGTAACTGGAAAGTTTGGCCCTTCCACTTTTCAAACATTTGGGAGCGCTATTGCCTCAGCTGGTAAGAGCAACAAGGCAAAGAGTGTTGGAGTTTTCATCCTAGGAGGCGGCTTAAGTGATGAAGACAAAACTGTGGCATGTGGAGGTATTGCCAATGGCATTGTTAATGGTGCCTATGAAGCAACTCGTTTCAAGAGCAAGAAGGCAAGCACAGCCCCTCCATCAGTCGAGGTCCTTTTCGCCTCTGGGCAAGGAGCTACTGACGCCATTGCAAGGGGTATTGCCCTTGCCAAAGGAGCCCTCTTCACCCGCTACTTAGTCGAGGCCCCACCAAATGTCTGCACCCCCACTTACATAGCTTCTGCAGCTCAAGAGATTGCCGATGCCGCCCCTGGAGTGATGTCCCTCAAGGTTCTAGAGAAGGAGGATTGTGTGAGAATGGGTATGGGGTGTTATCTAGGCGTTGCAGAGGCTTCTGATGAGCCCCCTAAGTTCATACACTTGACGTATACACCCAAAGGGGAGATTAAAAGCAATGTGGCCATCGTAGGCAAAGGATTGACCTTTGATTCTGGGGGCTACAATCTCAAAGCAGGTCCAGGCAGCATGATTGAAATGATGAAATTTGACATGGGTGGGTCAGCAGCTACATTAGGAGCCGCCAAGATCTTGAGTTTAATACAACCGCCAGGTGTACAAGTGCACTTCATCGTGGCATCCTGTGAGAATATGGTGGCCGGAAGAGGTCTGAGACCGGGCGACATTCTTGTGGCATCGAATGGCAAGACGGTGGAAGTCAATAATACTGATGCAGAGGGGCGTTTGACTTTAGCTGATGCTATATTGTATGCACAGAATGAATGCAAAGCCACGTCAATCGTAGACATAGCTACCCTGACTGGTGCGTGCATTGTGGCATTGGGAACCGGAATCGGTGGCATGTGGTCCCCATCTGATGAGCTGGCACATCAGCTGACCAGTGCAGCCAACTCAGCCGGCGAGAAGTTCTGGAGGATGCCACTAGAACAAAGCTATGCTGAGGATTTGAAGAGTCCTATTGCAGACATGAAGAACACGGGAAGCAGATGGGGTGGAGCCATAACAGCAGCACTGTTCCTGAAGGAGTTTGTGAAGACTGACGAGGTGTGTTGGGCCCACCTAGACATTGCTGGGCCTGTTTGGAGTGATAAATTGGGTGGTGCGACTGGGTTTGGAGCTCAGACATTAGCTGAATGGGCAGGTGACCAGGGCAAAATTATATAACTGTTGATATGCTCTTTCTCTAAGAGAATACAAAACTTTACATTAAGCGAGGCACACTTATGTACAAACACAAAACGATCCAAAACTTGATGAGAAGTTCATAGGAGCTCGCCTGAAGGGACTTCATCTGACTCGGTGCCTTCAGCAGCTTGTGTGGTCCGTCCATTGTGATCAGACAATACTTGTGTGCTTTAACAAAGAAAACAACAGGAAATTACACACATGTGAGTCGACCGACTGTCTTCTAAGTTCCATCATCACTCAGTCACACATCTTCTCACCTAGCCCGTCTTTGTTTAAAATAAGCAATCAAAGGGCAGATTCATTTTTGTCTTTCTAAAATGCACTAGTTGAAAAATTGATGCACACAAAACTATAAATTTAATTTACCTACTCTTCATCCATTTTCTTAGGGGCCATTGTTCTTCCCGCACCAGCAAGATCCACTTCAGGATCTATTGCCAAGGCCTTTCTGTATACCCGAGCGGCTGCTTCAGGTTTCTTCTCTACCTGTTCTAGGTATCTGCCCAGTCCAGCCAAGGCAGGTGCTTGTGCATGGCCTTCTGCTCTTGCAGCTTCCAAAAAGCACATGTAGGCAAATTGTTTTTCAGTTCTGTACCTGCCTCGCATCGCCCAGTACACCTCTCCCAACCGATATTGATGCTCCCCTAACTGAGAATCAGTCACATACGTGACCCCACTCTCTGCAGCAGCCACTGCCTTCTGCAAGTGTTCCTTTGCACCCTGAAAGTCACCCTCTTCGAACAATAGCCACCCATAATCACCCCAAGCCCAATGCTCACCCGGGCCACGGCCCAAGGCCGCTTTACCAAGGATCCGCTCGTACTGAGCTTTAGCCGCATCTCTATTCCCTTTTTCAAGTTCACACAGAGCGATTCCCCTCAATGCTTGTTGATGAACTGCCACAGGAGCTGCCCCGGACATTTCAGCAAACCCCAGCTCACCTTCTGTCGTCCATCCAGCCAGGGCTTTGAAATGAATCTCTGCTTCGTCCAGTCGCTTCATTCTTCGAAGCGATTTTGCCACCACCAATCTCAAACCCAGGGCCAATTGAGTCAAGGCCTCATGTCCCCTTGCTCTCCTATCTTGAAGCCAACTCAATCCTTTCAGGGCAGTACTGTAGGCCTCCTGATACTTTCTATTCTCGTACTGCAGCTCAGCGAGTGCCTTCCACCCCGATGCGCAATCATTTTGCTTCTCTGCTCCATCTGCAATGGCCGAACTCAACAGCGCCTCCAACTGCCTCCTCAGCACTTGAGGAATGGGATGGTGACCCCCACCACCATCTAGCGATGCATGCGCCCGACGACGCATGATCAGCCCTTGACACACACGTGCGGTTGGATTCGTAGGGAATTGGTGAATGAGCCTGATGGCAAAGTTGTCAAACGCGCAGCAGACACGGTGACTCAATTCGTGACCCCCAGATACACGGGCACCTCCTGTTGCTTGTGCACCTTGTGTGCTGAACATGGTCTCGCTACCACATCCTCCGACGATTTGACCACCCTTGATCTCTTCCTCTTCCTCGAGCAACCATATTGCTGCTTCGTAGGGCAAAGGTGTGGTGCATCCACCACGAGCAACAAGAGCGTGTGCTTCTCTCAGTGCAGCCAACCTGAATTGCTCTCTTTCCATTGATCGTGCACAGTGAGAGAACAACTTGAGCAGGCACCTTTTCAAAAATTCATCCATATATTTTGTGTACCCGTCAGCTAGTGGAGCATGCAGGATGATTTCAACTAATGTGTCTGCCGTAGAATGCTCCTCCTCTTCGTCATCGGCGAGTGCTTGAGCTGACAAAAGATCCAACTCAAGCATAGAGACTGTACGAGCAGGCGGGGCATCTGCAGATCTCTGCAAAGCTTGCTGCCGGGCTCTCTGTGTCAACCGGGCAACTGGATCGGTTGTCACAGTAGAGATTTCGCTCCCTTCTTCAGCCACGGGTGGCAATTTGCACTCTGATGAATCTTCATGAAGTTCTGTTTTCAATGCAGAGTCCAAAGCAATTTCATCCAACTGGAGCTGGATGTCTGCCAGATCACACAACGTATCCAGCCGGGCATCAGGAGATAATTGTGGGGAGGACTCGAAAAATTGTACGAGTACGTCTGATGCATGTTTAAGATACCCTGCTCTCTTGTATGCTTCCGCCAAGAAGCGCACAACATCAACTCTGTTGGGACTGTCCACGGCAGTCAGTTTCAACAGCATTTCATTCGTCCCAACCAATTCCTCCACATTGTCTGTTGATGAGTAAACTTCTGCAAGGCCATGCCAAGCAGGAAGGAACTCCGGGTTCAACTCAATTGCTTTTTTATATGCAGTCTCAGCTTGTGCAGTCTCAGCTAGATGAAATGCAGCCTTGCCAGCAATGCTGCAAGGAATGAGGGGGACGGTAGGATGTTGCAGATGAGTCTGGAAATTGAGAAATACAAATCTCAAATACAGCAAAACGTACACAAAAGCCTCATACGACGATTTGTCTAAGTTACTGACTTCCTGACAAAGACGAAGCGCATTATCATAGTCACAAGAACTTATGCTAGCTCTTGCTTCTTCAAGTAACTTATCAATATTTACTGTTTCTTCCATCTCTGTTCTTAGACCTCAAAATTTCAAGAGTAACAAGGTAGCGCAACGTATAGATTGATCAGATTACAACACTGCAGGACCCTTTACTAAGCTGTTGCTACCGGTGCTGCATTTTTGCTATTTTACAGTTGCACTTATCTGAGATACTGTATACCGTGCCACTGCCTCGAAATACGCAGTATGTGAATCTGACTACACCGCTATTCACGGGAGTGACTCATAGCAGGATAATAAAATCTTGATGGAGTGCCTGGTTTCGATCATTTGCTTTCCCCTAGAGCAGCACTAATAGACAATCTGACTTTCACGCAGGCGGTCAAGGTTTGTAAAAAGATAACTCAATATGGGAGCTTCACAAACTAAAGAACAAATTCTTGAAATAGCTTCTCGGAATGTAGATTTCTCTCCGCCACTCGGCAAGCCAAATCCTAACAACCCATTAGTTTACCTCGATCTCAAACTTGGCCAGTATGGGGACGCAGTTCCTTTGGGAAGAGTAGTGCTCGAGCTGAAGGCCGACATCTGTCCCGAAACTGCCGAAAATTTCCGACAGTTATGCCTGGCAGCAGAGGGCTCTGGTTACAAAGGAAGCCCCTGCCACAGGGTCATCACAAACTTCATGATACAGGGAGGAGATTTTACTCAAGGCAATGGACGTGGAGGCAAATCCATCTATGGAGCTCGCTTCCCTGATGAAAATTTCGTCTTGAGACACACTGGGCAGGGTATTCTGTCAATGGCCAATGCTGGCCCAAATACCAATGGTTCCCAATTCTTTATTTGTGTGGCTGCTACCCCATGGCTGGATGGGAAACATGTAGTGTTTGGCCAAGTTGTTGAGGGCTATAATGTGGTGAAGGCCATAGAAGCCTGCGGTTCCAAATCAGGAGAGACCTTTGATGCCATCGTGGTATCTGATTGTGGAGAGTTGCCATCTAAGAGGACAAGTACTGTCCCACAAGCACACATGACAGGCGCATCACTAACATGTAGAAGATGTTTTAAACCGAAAGTGACGGCTCCCCGTCTTTCTAGGGCTGTACTATTTGGGAAGAAAATGTCGTCTAGCCGCCATCACTCTAGGGTAGCCTGGACGCCACCGCCCTCACATCTTAGGACCACACCTTCAATGAGAATTTTGTAATACGTCGACCAAAATACACCCTTCCTGTTACAATGCATGGTCGCACATAGTATCCATCACTAGTTCGCTCAGTCTTGAAGGTGACCCATCTTCTTTAAGTCTGTAGTCAAACATGTGTGCATTGTTCTTCAGTTGGATCTGCAATGGCACTGGATCAACCCTACTCTTGAGATAGTCTAAAGCATCTTCTAGCGTGTCTACCTCTACCAGTTGTACAGGGTAATCTAATTTCCAAGCCAGATTGATCATATCATTGAGTCTCCAATTACTTGATGATGAGTCTATCCATTCATGTGTGTCTTTCACCTTTATGAAGACAGCCAGTTCATTCCAATGTATATACTGAGCGAGAGGAAGGGAGTGGAAAGGTCCACCGATAAACACAGGAATACAACCATTCAGAATCACTTCTGATAGTCTTCTCGAGCTCTGTGCATTCCCAGGCATGATGGGACAGAACAAACTCCTTCGGTATATTTCCATGAGTTGGTCATGTGGAACCAAACCTTCACATATATCACAGGCACAGTTCGCATGTGCTGGTACTCCCAGTTTCGTGCTCCACCGGGCTATTTCTTCTACAACTGACAGTCTCATCATTTTGCCAGCATAAAAAGCATTTCTAACTGCTAGGTCTCTGCTTCCACATCCTCCCTGAAAAGTTATGAATAAATCCCTAGTTGCATTCAATATGGGATTCCAGTCTCTGGCAGGCATATCAGTGACAGCCACGTATGGAAGAATCAACGCGTTGCCTTTGGTTGCAGCATCAGATGTCCACACACATAAGGAGGAGCTTTCTGGTACTAATGTGAAAACAGACGACATCTCATCACAAATTTCATCCTCTTTAAAGAGACCTTTAGTCATCGGAGAGGGTCTCATGAGAGTGAATGCTTTCCCCTTAGAGCTCTGAAATTTAGGATGAGTATCTCTGATGGCTCGAATGCCTCTCACCAACGGGTTTCCATCAACATTGCTCAGCCCCTTCCCACCATGAGGATGCATATAGCTCAGCCATGCCGTGTGATAGCAATGTGTATCTATAAAGAGGCTGTCTGCAGCCTCCATATTGTCTGTATATCTGGAACTCTGTTTTATTGACTGGCTCAACCAGAACTCTTGACTGTATTGATACTCCTGGGCGGGCAGTCCATCTGTCGACCCTGCTATTGTATGGCCAGGTTGGGAAAATGGCCACAGTGAAATATCGTTCATGTCACATTCAGCTGCTCCCAAGGCTGCCCCGTAGTAACTCTGAACATCTAAGATACTGACCTTGCAGGGCAGGTTATTCGTGGTACCAACATGTTTTGGTAGTGACGCCCCCGGAAGAATTTTAGCGCCTTCTGTTCTGAAATCCTCGTGTATAGCTCTAGACTTTGTTGCAGTAAATGCTTCTACGCTCCACCATTGCTCACCTTCAAGCAATGTCTCAGCGTCATATTCGCTCGAATTTATATCTTGGCTGAGCTCCTCGAGGTGCAGTGAAACAGCCAGTCTAACAGCAAGCTCTTCGGATGTGAGTGCCCTCCTGGGCTCTTCTTTCTGAAAGGTAGATTTCTCAATGACCACATTGAATCTTGCATTGCCGAAAGCTTGATCGTTGTGTTCTACTTTTATTTGAACTGTTTCTCCCAGAGTTTGTTGAGCTTCAGAGGTGTACACATTTGCAACGACAATGTCTTGATGCAAAGTTTGGAATGATATGCCTTTGATGAGGTCCATTTGAACAAAGACTAATATGCCTGCCAGACCTATTAATAAAATGGGCACAAGGATCCAGCATAATACCGGTGTTGGGCGCTTTAAATTACTTCTAACACCTGGATGTCTCCGGATTGCAGTGGTGGACTCTGGCCAGGCCTGTTTGGTATCAATAGCAACGACTGTATCCGACATATTAAGAAGTTATGTTGCTCTTAACTGGTTGTATCTACGGACAAATGCATGGTGAACAAACGAGCGAATCTATGATTTACGGTTGAGCCAGCTACTCCAGAGGAGGTAATGAAGCCATGTATTTCAACAAGTTCGATAAATTAATATTTAAATGTACGGTTATGTCTAAAAAATTCGGGATGAACCCGCACACACAGTGTTCGACGTGTTGTTGCGTATTTGTGCATATCCAGCGCTCAGCGCAGCATCTTGAACCCTTTAAACTGTCTCGCCAGACAGACTCACACTATCTGGAAGATGAAATGAATCCCCCACCTCTCCCACTTGAGGGGGGTGGCAGTGGTCTTCCATCCGGGAGTCTGACAAACCATTCTAATAAGGGAACGCGAGCCATTGCGTGCTGGATCATCTCACCAAATGCAACCAACTCAGGTCTGGTCACAGCATGACAGATACTGTCAACTGCATGATCAATATGAGGATGGATATTCCGCAATGAGGGTCTGACAAACTGACTAGATAATCTTCGAGCCCCTGCAAAACGGGGGATTTGAAGCCATAACAGCAACGCTAGTTTTAGTGCAGAATAGTATGGCAGCCATTTGGGTAAACCAGCTCTGTCGACAAGTCTCTCAAACACTGACAGAATTCCATAAACTCCCCAATAAGTAAGCCATCGTGCAGCTTCCTCTGGTTCTCCACGAAGATGTATTATTTCCACAGCTTTGAAAGACGCATATGCTGGGTAGACTGTACCGACAGCAATGCTGCAGTTTAGGGAATTCGGTTACGGTTTATTCCATGTAAAGCCCATATACCAAGTTACCATGCGATATCACCTATTCCACTACTATATGGTTGCAGTAAGAGCTGAAGGCCGACCTGAGCAGCAGCTGGAGCAAATGCAGCGGCCATTTGTGTCACTCGGAGAGGGTGTTTTGACCTATTTTCAATTCCTTGACTCAACAGGGAAATCTCAGCCAAGGTGTGAAATAAATAGCTTGTGCCCCTGCCTTTTACGCACTGTATTTGTGATAAAACAAATGGTGAATTTTTGTGGCCGGTCCTTGATTCAATTGAAGTGGAGTCTCCTTGTAAAATTTATCAACTCTAAACTTTCAAGTTGATATACTTAAGAGTCTGTACGCCAAATATATCAAAAAACATGACGTTCTCTTCGTCAATCAAATCCCTTGATCTGCAACACTCAATGAGTTGCGCTTCAAGACCAAGGGTTTACCGACGACCAGTTGCACATAGACTTTTTATAAGTAACAAGATGCAAGTTCCGAGCGATAGTTTTGGCGGAAAAAGTCCTGAACGCTATGCAGCAGTAAGTTCGCCGATCGGGGCCACCTCTGTTCTCAGTGCGCTCATGGCACAGTTGCGATCCTCGTTTTTCAGGATATGTTGAAGACCTTCTTTACTTTTGTTTCTTGTAAAATAGTTCTGTATCAAATGGAAGGGATGTTGTGTCATGGAGAGAGGGGTTCCTATAATGATGTTCAGTATAATCTGCTACAGAAGAGACTCCTAGAGAAACCTCTCAGGGGGAACGCTGATGACTGGCTCTCTGATTTGATGAAAGAAAACGAAATGCTTGCAGTTCGCATAATGGAAGTCAGAGAAGCTTATTGTCAAGATGAAGAGCTTGGCTTTGAATGGGCCAACATGCAGCATCTCTGTCAAAAGGGTGTCACATCTGAAAACTTAAAACTGTTACAGAATCATGCAGTCGGGAAGTATGGCGCATTGATGCATACCTTGGAAGAAGAGAAATGACATGCTCCTGCTCTCAACAATATGCTACAAGAGCAAGAGAGCAGTTGCACGTACTTTCCAGCAGCTGGGAAGCGCTTAGCGAGGTCCCTCCAATCGCCTCTGGCTGGCTCCCATTGGACGCTCGCTACCCCTTCTCCCGTGGAACGTGTATCGCGGATTGATGGAAAACTATGAATGGCATTCAAGTCAGTGTATCTCCAGACTATACTGCAATGAACTTTGAAAACCGTGCGCCAACCTCATTGAAGTGAGCACATGGGGGCAGTTCTGAGTGAGATAAGTGGAGAACACAGCGACAAACTGGACAAACTGGGCTTCAAGCATGGCCCCCCCTGCAATTGATGCATCGAGAGGAAACTGTTCTCACCCCAAAAAAATCCCTTCACCACATTGTTTAATCCGGACACTAGTAATAAGACATACTGTCGCGTCTTCACATTGTGGTCGTACGGTCGTAGGAAGAGAGCCATTTCCGATTCCATGCTGTCAGCGGAAGGACTCGAAATGGAATGCTGCTCTCTGCGGGGCCAGCAGGGGCTGGAATTCAAAAAATCCACCGAAGCAAGACAGATTTAAAAAAAGACCTACAAATCTAAGCTATAGAAATCTTACAGCTTAAACATCATTTGGTGAAACAATCAGTCCATATACCACAACGAGCAAGAATCACGAAGAACGATCAGTGATGACACTCAAACGAGCCCCCACCGCTTACTTTATCTTTGCTGATGAAATTCGACTTGAAGTACAAGAACAAGTACAGGCGAGCGATCCCAATGGAAAGGCTCCAGTCGCAGTGGTTGGAAAAGCTATAGGCAAACGTTGGGCGCTGTTGACAGATGCTGAAAAACAAAAGTATAAAGACATTGCCGCTCAAAAGGCCCAGGATCTGAAGTCATTAAAAGCAAGCATTGCTAGTCAAGAAGAATCTGTTCAAGAAGAGAATTTAGGAGGTGTTGTGATGCCAAATCTGGACAAAGGACCTCCGTTTGGTCTGCCTCTATCGTTGGTAAAAAAAATCATGTCCCTGGATCCAGATGTCATTCGAATCAGCGGCGATGGACTCAAAGCCGCAACAAAGGCCACTGACTTGTTCATACAACTGTTAGCTAAAAAGTCTGGGTCAGTTGCAAAGAGTCACAAGCGGCGTACTATCAAATTTAGTGATATGGAGACTGCTGCTAAGAGGGACAAAAGAATGTTGGACATGGGTTTGGAAGAACTTCTACAAACAGATACGATATTTGTAGATGCGAGGGCCAGGATAGAGCTAGAAAATCAAACAAAATCACAAAATAAGAAAGTATTAGATACAGAAAAAGTACCAGAAGGCATGCAACAACTGACTTCTTACTTCGCCCCAAATTCACCAGAAGAAGAAGAAGAAGAAGAAGGAGAAGAAGAAGGAGAAAAAGGAGGAAGAGGAACTGCGAGTGCCTTAAACTACTAGCCCCAAAGGACACCATACGTCTGGAACGCAAAAATTAACCCAATTATTGGCGTGAGAACAGAAATAGCAGCTATCACTGTAAGAGTATTCACTTTGCTTCCTGTGTACTCATCCCCTGCCCAGTTATCAGAGTATAAATATTTCGGCTCATCGTTGGTTTTCCGTTTCAAATAAGCTTGTTTATTTGCTCTCACTCTTTTCGCCTGTTCTCGTGTTTGCTTGTACCAATTACTGCCATAGTCAAGAGTATCTTGTTTCGTGCCTTTTGGCCTTTTGTTGAGCGCAGAGGCAATTATCCTTCGACGTTGTCTTTCAGGTTGAATTGCCCCTTCAGCTGGCCTACAAGACGTTTGCAATTGATGTAATCCCATCTATGTCTTACCTACATATGCACAATGCCAACAGCGAAAGAAGTATTGATCGGTCTTCATAACACGACCAATACTGCCGTGATGTGACATCCACGTCCTCACGTGTGTACACAATGCTGACTACTAGAATTTAGAAAATGTTAAGGACTCGGCATTTTATTTACTGTATAGGGCAAGAAATTATGTTTATCCGATAGATACTGCATCTTCCAGGCGCAGTGTTGTACAACTTGAACCAAGTCCAGAGAAATCAGATTATTCAGGAGAAAGCCTACTGACATACATGCTGCCTAATTACAAAGCTGTTAACAGGTACTGCAATAATAGTGAAATGTCCATCGCAAGTCGGGCACGACTGGGACAAGGCCTCGCTCGAGCTTTCTGCCACCGCCCGTTGCACCCTGCCGATAGAGCACAGACATTCCATTTGTCAGCCGCTTCGGCTATTGACAGCATTGCGCCTATCGGTGATACTGCAAACGAAGAGAAGACTGGTACAGAGAGACGAAAAAGGGTATTATCTGGAGTTCAACCGACAGGATCCCTTCATTTGGGTAACTACCTTGGTGCGATAAGGAATTGGGTAGATCTACAAGAACAGTATGATACTTTCTTTTTTGTGGTGGATATGCATGCTATCACCCTTCCACACGATCCAGTAGACTTGTTAGCAGCCACTCGGTCATCTGCTGCTCTCTATTTAGCCTGTGGAGTAGACCCTTCTCGCAGTAATATATTCGTGCAGAGCCATGTGCCAGCACATGCTGAGTTAACTTGGTTATTGTCCTGTATCACCCCAATAGGCTGGCTTAGAAAGATGATTCAATTTAAAGAAAAATCAAGAAAAGTAGGAGGTGAAGAAGTAGGTACTGGGCTATTAACATACCCGGTCTTGATGGCTGCTGATATTCTGTTATACCAAAGCGATCTTGTGCCTGTGGGCGAGGATCAACGTCAGCATCTCGAGCTTGCCAGGAACATTGCAGAACGAGCTAATCACCTTTTTGGTGGAAAGAAAGCGAAGAAGATGGGGTGTCGATACACAAGGTTATTCCGAGTTCCCGAAGCTCTGATTGCCCCGGCTGGAGCCAGAGTCATGTCACTCCAGGATGGAGCGTCTAAGATGTCGAAATCGGCAGAGAGTGATCTTTCTAGGATCAACCTACTGGACACCCCTGATGAGATCATAAACAAAGTCAAGAGAGCCAAAACAGATGCCTTTGATGGACTAGAATTTGATAACCAAGATAGACCAGAGGCTAAAAATTTGATGACCATATATCAATGTGTGACGGGGATGACTCAAGAGGAGGTGATTGCCGACGTGGGCAGCATGAGGTGGGGAGAATTTAAGCCTAGACTGAGTGAAGCACTGGTAGAGCACTTGAGACCAATCCAGGCGAGGTATAAGGAGGTGATGGATGACACAAATGTGCTGGATGGCATTCTTTCACGGGGAGCAGAGATCGCTGAAGTGGAGGCACAAGCGACCCTCCAGAATGTACGACAGGCAATGGGATTTCCTCAGAGGATAGCCAAGCTGTAATCATCAATCAAATTAGTTTTACACATGCATTAGATAAACAAACAGTACTTTCTATTTTGGCAGTAACCTCTTCATCTCTTCCTCTTTTGGCACTGGCTCCACCGTCGCCAATTTTGTGGGGTTGACATAGTACAGAACAACACTGATAGATGCAGTTGTGATGCCTAGAGCCATTTGGAGTGTAGGAGATAGTCCAAACCCTATGACACTCACTGCTGTTGTCAGCAACATAGCTAATGATGTTGCATACACTTTCACAATTGAATCGGCATTCTTCATCACCCAAGACACTGCCAACCCGCTAAATGCAAGGTTGGCTACCACTAACCAAGTGACAAGACTATATCCACTAAAAATCACAACAGGGTTAAATGCAAACTGCCCATCCTCCGTATTTTTGAGGAGCAATCCTATACCATTAAACAGAATTCCAAAGCCATAGAGTTGCATATTTTGCCAATAGAGTGTGTCATTATTCTTTTTCAGTATCCATTCTGTGTAGACAGCTGCTATAGCAGATAAAAGTGCACTCAGTAATCCAAATAAGTACCCTTGAATTGGTGCCGAAAATGTTGAATTGTTATGGAGCGTGCAATCTGTGTTTATCTGGCTCGTTGTTGCTCCCACCATCAGGAGTGTCAATGCCATCCACTGCATTGGGCTCAGATAACGTCTGAGAGCCACCCTTAACAAAACACCAGTGGAAACAATTTTCAAATTTCCCAATATTTGATACGTGGCTGGATCGACATACTTCAGAAAGAAGAATTGGACGTTGTTATGCACCATATATATGAGGGAAGGGACAACAAACAAAGCTAAAGTTTTGATGTCTTTTGTCATCCTGATGGACCCTCCATCTCTAGATTTCTGCCTCTGCAAAAGATACCAACTAATGAAGAATTTAGCAGCTTCAGCAAAGAACGGAACTGTGGCAAAGTTGTATGCATAGGATCCATCGGGACTTTTGCTGGCAGCGGTGAGCAGGCCTTGAGAGCTCGTCAAAACAGTTAGCATTGCAGCGACTCCGAGCGTGCCTTTTGCAAATGCAGATGGTTGCATTTCGAAATCTTTAAACGTTTTTCTATCTATTCAACTTCGAGAATGCTTGGCGTTGCAAAACTTCTTGTAATTACAAAACTGGTCAAAGCTGAAGGGAGAAGATGTACGATTGCCTATTTTAGATAGACAAATCTTATATGCCGTCACATTCGTTACACAGTCTCTAGCATCTCTAGTAGATGATTTCTACACTGATCACAACGATTCAGAGAGCAATTCATTTCATACGGCAGGCACAGCATGGAACTCTCTACAAGAGAAGGAGAGAAAAGAGAGGGTGCAGGACAGCCCATCAGCTATAAAAGCACAAAGCCTTGAACCTTTGCAGTAAGGCATGGGTCAGGAATCTATCAAATATATGCAGATTTAGGTCATAGTATCCTGCCGATGGAGGGTGTCCAGTTGTTGAGGCGTCAGTACATGATTATAGAAAACGCCTTGCTCACTCTTATTGCATTAGTTGTTTTGTAATTTTTGTCCCAAAAACTCTATAGATAGACAATAGTGCTTTCCTCGAACGCTTTTTCTATTCTGTGTGATTAATCCATATCATCAGACGAACAACAGTCACGACTACTTCTGAAACGGCTGAACTATTGTAACATAAAAGGATGCAGCCTGGATTCGCGTCAGCGCCCACCCCAGGTGCCGTTGCATACACTTGCGGAGATTGCGGTGCAGACAATACTCTTCGTCCTGGTGACGTTATCCGCTGTAGAGAATGCGGTTATCGTATTCTTTACAAGAAAAGAACAAAAAGGGTAGTCCAATATGAAGCGAGGTAGGTGCTGAGCAATGTATGAGAGCAGTCGGCAAGCGTACATGTATCAAGAGCCAAGGATGACTATCAGACTTCTCTATCTCACAACGGTCTTCTGAATATACCATGGATGAGACTAGTCATGCTAATCTGATGGCATTTATTGTACAATGACTTGGAATTGTGCAGCTTCTCTTCTTCCATCATCTCAGCGACGGAAATTCACACTTTTATTGCAGGTAACTTGTCTCGAGTAGTGGTAAAAGTGTTAAGAATATTTATAAAGTATGCATGATGTAAGGACATTCCATACATATGGTATCAACCAAGCAATAGTGGTTGATCTAGCCTGCAGTTCTTGTTCTCTTTTGTCAGCAATCCTTATAGAAGCAAAAAGAGTGAAATGACTCTGAAAGCCAGCTGCTCTGAGGGCAATAGTATTTTGTCATCAAAACACCCAAAACTCGTATTCAACCTGGACATTTGATAAAAGTAAGGCGTACATATTGACTTTCGCTGAAACAGTGTCAGAGAACCGTGCGTCTCTCGGGTTTGGTTCGATCATTAGCATTACCTGGTTTTGCCCTGAACGTCTCTATCTTTCCTTTTTAGCTGAATGCCGAAAATCACTCTACTTCCTCCTTGAATGAGTAACTTCGAACAGCAATCTCCAGTCCCTCGGAGACCGCCTCCACCGCCTCCGACAACTGCCAAGGACACCTTTGTCGCGGTGGATGGCGTTCCAGAAGCCACTGTATATGTTTGGTTTAGGTTAGCTGACAAAGACAAGGATGGTAGAGTGGCTGATCAGGAAGCTGTTGATTTTTTCAAGCATACTGGGTTGTCATCTGTCGATCTGAGCAGTCTGTATCGAATTGTGCGTTCAGAGCAGGACACCAATACGGGCAGGGGCCTTTCAAAAAAGAAGTTTTCCCAGTTCTTGCGGCTTGTGGCTTTAGTCCAAAGTGGAATCCCAGTTACTACAGAGGCCACTGTAGCTGCATTAAGATCTGAAACTTGGATGCTTTATAACAATCACCAGCCCTTGCCTCCACCTAAATTGCAACTTCCTGCGTCACTCACCTCACCCCCTCAGTCCATTCCCCTGACTCCCAGTGAAGACATGCCAGTATCTCCATTTCGAGATGCCGTGGACTTTGTAGAGCCTGGAGCAGAGATATCTCGTGATGTGTGTGAGATGGAGAAGCTGCGCATCAACAGTTCCGATAGAACGCTGCTGAGATCTCGATTAATTTCTGCGAAATCACATACCGTTGATGTTCCAGTGAGTTTCGATGTTCGTTTCCCTCCGCTTATACCGAAAGATGCTGCTCGGCTGACTATGCTAGCAGGAGGGGGGAATGCATTATTTGCTGGCCCTGGTCATGGCAATACTGTCCTGCAATGGTTGGAAGCAGAAGGAGCAATGAAAACCCCTCGAGACAACTCTGAATATCGAACGCAGACGACCCGCAGACTGCAGAGATTGAGTAGCAATGCCATGCACACGGCAACACCGCATCAAGATAACAGAGAGGACCCTGACTGTGCGCCCTGTTTTGAAGTACAGACGACTTTACGTAAACCAGTCGCATGCATGCTGTATGACCACTATAGAAATCTTCTGTGGTTGGCTGATTTAGAGGGCCACGTTGTTGCCTTTGATCTGAGTGATGACAATGAACCCATTTCTTCTTTATATACAAAAGACCCCACTGACAGCAAGATGGTGCATCGATGGCTGGCTTTTAGGATTGGTCATGCCACGTCAATGTGTCTGGGGTGCAATGGTGACTTATGGACTGGAAATTCTCGAGGGATTGTCAGATTGTGGACTCCAGAGGAGCAGGAGGAACTCGGAAAGCCTCCACCATGTCGTGAACTGAGAAAGGGCACTCCAAATGCCGACAGACCGCATCAGGGTCCCGTGGCGTACATGGCAAGCAGTGCAGACGGGCAATGTATGTGGACAGCCTCCAAGAAAGGTATCATTTTGTGGGACAGTGCAACTGGCATGTGTCTTGGGGTCGTGCACAAGGGTAGAGATCGGAATCCTGCCACCTATTTGGATTTGGAAGGCGGAGGAGTCGAAGGAGGAAATGTCAACCATGGAAAAGTGAGCGCATCTCGAGGTCTGGAAGTGGACGGGGCAACAGGAATCCTTGTGAATAGGCTTGGTGCTCGGGAGAGACGAAAATTGCGAAGTGAGCAAGAAGGCTGGGCGGCTGCAACAGACCGAGGCGTTGCAGAACTCATGGAACGAATGGCCTTTGGGGGAGGCAAAGTTGTTGCTGGTGCAGTCAAGGCTGGAAAGTTTCTCATGAAGAAAGTAGCTGGAAATAATAGTAGCAGAGGCCCTGACAGTGGGCGCCTACAACAGTCTGAAAACCTCACTCGAGTGAACAGTGGATCGACCCATGGCGACAGTACTACGGAGGATGAAGTATCTTTTACCTTTGGTAATACCGCTCAAGTGTATGTGGCTACAGAGTCTACTGGTTCAATACAGGGTGTTGCCTCCTGCAAAATTGATAACAGCATTTGGGTAGCATACAAGAAAGGAAGGTTGGAAAAGTACAGTGCTACAGGCAAACTCCTCTGGACAGGCCATATGGAGGGTCAACTCCAATGCGTAGCGTCGATATACAGCTCTAGGATTTGGATTGGATTGTCCAATGGATCTGTCGTCATCATAGACTCTGCCAGTACCAGGCGGTTGAAAGAGTTCTATGCACATCAGAATTATGCCATACATTGCATGGTGGAGGTCGGCAAGCGGGTATACACCCTTGGTGCTGACGGTAGTATCAGCGGGTGGTGTTCTTCCATACCTGGACCTGGTGATTTGCCTGCTCTCATTGCATGGTCACAACTGGCACCTTCAATGGTCGAAAGAGAAGCTGTGAAAGTGCTCTGTGTCACCTGGAATGTCGGCGAATCAAAGCCCGCTCCTGATGCTGTCATCTTCAAGCAGTTGGCACGATATGCGGGTGTGCGCAGCTCTCGAAGAGGTGATGACAGCTCGAGCGACTCACCAGTAGTGGAGGGTTCAGGTCTTGTGCTGATGTGTCTGCAAGAAGTGGAGATGGGAAGCACTTCAGTGGCTCTGGCAGCCTATAAGGATGCACTATCGACCAAACTGCAAGAACAAGGGAATGTTAATGCGCGATTTTGGAGCGAGCGTTGCCTGGATGCTCTGGGGGGTGGGTCACATTGGTATCAAGTGGGGTTGCGACAATTGAGTGGGATGCTTCTGATGGTATATGGTCGACTTCATCTCAAGAGTTATATAGGGGAGGTGGCTACAGCGTCTGTCGCCTGCGGTGTTCTGGGAGTTGGGGGCAATAAAGGGGCCGTGGCTGTTGAATTCACTCTTCACCGTCGCAAGGTCGCTGTGGTGTGTTCACACTTTGCTGCCCATCAAAACGCGGTAGAACAAAGAAATGCAAATTATGCCACTATTGTCAGTAGGCTTTCGTTCAGGAAGCGCAATGCCGGGGTGCCTGAAGAAATTGCCGCGTCTACACATCTTGCATCGCAGCAGGTCTCTTTGACAGCTCCCCAAACAGGCTGTACTTCCTCCACTGACTCGGATGTGGAAGTTCCCATGATGACAGGCGGCAGTGAAAGTGGTGACGGCGGCGGTAGCATCAGCAGCGATGAAGAAGACGGAGAAAATGGAGGTGTAGCTTACAAAGAGGGAATTCGCAATGTTGAACTCCTTGTGTGGGCTGGCGATTTCAATTATAGAATTGATGGGCCTTATGAACTGGTTCGTGAAGCTGCTCAGGCAAGTGACCTTGGCCCCCTCATTGCAGCAGATCAGTTGATGAATGAGTACAAGGAAGGAAGAGTGTTCAAAGGTCTGAAAGAAGGACTCATTACCTTTAGACCGACGTACAAATTTGATAAGGGAGACCCTAACCCGGTAGCCTATGATTCGAGTGAGAAAAGGAGGGTCCCTGCATGGTGCGATAGAATATTCTTCCGTGGCACGCCTCCCTTTCCCCTTCCTCTGGTAGAGGATCCGCATGCATCATCACCAGCCCCGGATGAATTGAGAGTGGAGGCGCTGCAATATGGGTGCTGGCCGTATGTGAATGAATCTGATCACAAACCTGTGTTTGCTATTCTAGAAGCCGATTTGCCTGTCACTGACCAACACAGGAAGAGGAGGGCATGTTCAGAGTTGCTGGAAAGATGTGCTGCTGCTGCTGCTGCTGTTAATGAGGACGAGGACGGTATTGGGAAAGACAAGGACGATGATGGAATTGGAATCTCTGTGAGCTCGACAGAAGTGAAGTTGCACCCCGTACACCTGCCATCTCAAGGCATTGTATTGCAGAACAAAGGCAGGTTCCCCACACCTTATACAGTCGTAGCATTGAAACCCGATTCCAATGACATTACTGCTTCAGCTGTCACAGTAGATGTTTACCCATATTCAGGGGTCGTACCTGCTCGTGGGCAATTGACGCTCCATTTTATAGCCTCTCTCGACCAGAGTGCCTTTTTACCCGCTGGAAACGCTTTGAGGAGGTATAGAATAGAGACAGAGAATACTGTATTTCAAATTACAACAGTGGTTTTGCAAGAATTTGCTTACCGAGATAATTTCAACTGAAAGGGGTTGGTGTAAGTCAGTAATATGGTCATGCAGCAGTCAGTACAGCCTGAGCAGATTTTGGTACGCTGGTCGGCGGTGATGGCCTGGGCTTTCTAGGTCGCCCTCTTGGTCGTTTTTCTAGCGGTGATGAAACTGCCAGTGCAAGGAGACGTTCTCTATGTGTTCCTTCCCTTTCATCAGTATCAGCAAAATCAATGACAGCCTGGGGCAGAATTTCACAGTCTAGCTCTCCTCCTCCTATGTCCATACCATTGGCTTGCAACATCGTGATCATCTCCTTGTAGGAAGCCACAGTGGATCGGGATGCCGCCTTGAGAGCTTCATCGACTCTCTTTGGGGCAATCTTGCTCTCTCTTGTAAACTTATTTTTCAGATGCCTCCTTTGCCTCCCTGGAAAGAGCTGACTGATCAATGTGAAGTCTGTCCCGAACTGTGAGAGGGCTTTGTAGAAAAACTCAGTGTCTTGAACGCTCCATTTCTCATTAGAAAGTCTGGACATATAGCTCATTGAGTTGATATGAGAGGCGGTATTGTCGTGAACTACACGTTTCAGGGTTGTCGGCTGTTGAGCTTGTACTGTCAAGGATCCAGGGTCTACAACAATCTTGCCATCCTTGAGTCTAACCTGTATTGCCACACCATCGGGAGTGCCTCCATGCGAGGCAGGGATGGGTGCTTTCTGGCTTGCTACGACAGGCGCAGCCTCCTCCTCCTCCTCCTCTTCCTCCTCCTCGTGGTTTTGGAGAGCTTGTAGAGCTTTGGCAGCCTTCTCTTCCTTTGCTTGTTTCCTTTCTTTGGAGTTTGTTATTCGAATAATATCCTTGAGGCTCATAGTCTCAGGATTTATGGCTACCTGTTCTTCAGATGGCAATTCCCCTCCTTCCTCCTTTGCTTCAAGAGGTAGTGGAACTATAGTTGCACTGCTACCATCTCCTTTTGAATTGTTCTTCTTCCTTTTGTCAAGTTTATGGACAACATTGACATCATCTTGTTCATCATCATCTTCCTCTTGCGGTTGCTCAGCATACGCGGAGGACCGAGCTACCCGTTGGCGCTTGCTCCTTCGTTTGCCATCGCTTTTACTGTCTTTAGATTTTGGGGACTGTATCTCTTTAGGTAGAACATCTAAAGGAGGAATGGGTTTCCGGCGCCTGCCTGGAGGGCGCTTGCTTTGACTCCCTGCAGGCAACGCTTTCGACGGTGCTTTTCCTTTCTTTTCATTGGCAACCTTGGTCTGTGTTGCTCCTCTGGTTATTGTGCTCCGCGAACCTTGTGGAGGCTTGATGACATCTACTGTGATTTTGGGTGCAACTTGAGCATCAACTTCTGCTGTTTCACTTCTTCTCCTTCTACTATTTGGAGCGCTCTTGGCCTGCACCGGTTCCAAAGGAGTTTCTGCAGGGAAGCGTGGTCACAGCTCTCAAACTCATCAATGTGTGTCCAGTACGATAACTAACCTGTAGCTTCAGCGCTTACTTTGTTTTGTCTAGCGGCTATTGCACTTGTGTGACGCTGAACAGGGATGAATACATTGGGTGAAATTCAAACAGGAGACGACTCGGAAGCAAAGGCTCTAAACTTACGGGTCGGAATTTCAATTGGGAGCTTGCATGTCTATTTCTCTGAGATCCCTGGGTACCCTCCAGTTTTTCGAGCTGAGAAAGATCGAAGTTCATTCCGACTTGCTTCAGGAGAGCCCTTGGAACCCCAACAGCCAATAAATGATTATATATTCGGATGTTTACAACGTACATATATTAGAGCTTGAAAACAAGTCTGATAGTGCCTGGTAATATTTAGTGCCTTCCCGATGCATATCAGCCCACAGCGCCTTGCCTATTTACAATTCATCAACTGATACGGCTGGTCATCAACAGGGAAATTTCATGATGATTTGTGTGTGTGTGTGTGTGTTAAAGATTTAATCTTATCAAATGGGAATTTAATTCATTCATTGTGCAAAGAATGTGTGTAAAGTTCAGTTACTCTTGTACATCGGACAGCGCTGGTGCTGGTGCTGGTGCTGGTGCTGGTGCTGGTGTGGCCAATTCCGCAGAGAACTCACTGCTATATTCACTCAACGTGCGATATTCTGATGCAAATGCCAGTGTAGGGACGGATTCTGGGGCAGAACTCAAGGTTTTCAACCCGGCAAAGATGGCACCTGCCGCAACTGTTCCTGCAATGGCCGCCAGTGAAGCAGTGCTGTTACCATCGCCTTTTGTGTCATCAGAGGATGTTCCTTGTACGTAAGTTTTTGGCTCTACAGCAAATATGTTAGTCTGGCCAGCAGAGTCACTTTCCGTGTAACCCAAAGCAGCATTTTTGTTGCTTTCAAAGCTGAGTTTCTTCTCCTCTTCAACGGCTTGGCACCTGACAGCCCTCCTAGGTCTTATAGTGCGTGTAGAGGTGGAACTGACACCAATGCGGGTACGAGCAGACTGTAGTTACAGTGATGGAGGATTAATAATAGGTTTATTGGACAAAATATATAGACGACCCAATAGCCCCATGACTCACCATTCTGGTTGCTGTGAAGAAGTTCATCGTGTATCAAGGTTTAACAATAGATGCAATCAAATCAAATGAAATTGAAGTTATTTATTTGCTCTTCGGGCTCGGGACTAAACATTACATGTGGGTGGTCAGCTTCGCCCCGGCAACTCTTGGCTTGCACCAACTCTTCATTGCTGTGTAGAAGATTCTATTTTAGGGAGCATTGTACTTGACTCCACCTTACAGGTCTCATAACAGCGCTAGTCTAGAGAAAGAGCGAAATTTAATCATATTGAAACGTTTTGGGATGTGGATGTGCAACAGCCAGAAACGCTTCTCCGCCCTCCCTCGAGGAGTTCTGCCCGTACGGAGACATTCAGGTCGATCAGATCACACAATTACGTCGGATATAGCTGCCCACATCGCCAAAAGACCGTGTTCAGCCATACAAAGAACTACCATCGTCACCCGTTCCAACAACTCTGCCTCCATAGTCACCGCCCCAGAACCGGTGGAAGCAGTGCTATATGATATGGATGGAGTGCTGTGTGAATCTGAGCACATCTCGAGATTAGCAGCTTGTGAAGTCATGAAGGAAATCCACAATTTAGACGTTTCTCCTGAGGAGTTTGTACCTTTTACGGGCACTGGGGAAGCAAATTTCCTAGGCGGCGTTGTCAACAAGTATGGCAGGCAATTTGATGTGAATGCATGCAAATCCAAATTCTTTGAAATATACATGTCTAAGTATGCATTACCAGGAGCTGGCATTGGATGTATAGGAGCTAAGGACTTGGTTGTGGCTAGCAGGGAGGCCGGATTGAAAACTGCAGTTGCTTCCAGCGCAGATCGCGTGAAAGTAGATGCAAATTTATGCGCAGCAGACATCCCTCAATCTTTGTTCGACACCATTGTCTCAGCAGATGCATTTGAAAAGTTAAAACCGTCTCCAGATATTTTCTTGGCTGCTGCAAAACAACTCGGAGTGCCACCTAGTAGGTGCGTTGTCATCGAGGATGCAGTGGCGGGGGTTCAAGCAGCCAGAGCTGCTGGCATGCGTGTTATAGGCGTGACGACCAGTCTATCGCTAGAAGCCATGGAATCTGCAGCTCCTGACATGATATTTAAAACTATAGGCGATATTTCATTAGAGGACATAACACTTCTCCGCTCTACAGCTCCTGCGCCTGCTGGTGCTGCCAAGGTTTGATGTACAAGAATGACCACATGTGAAAAATGTAGTGTAATAATCCCAGTGTGCTATTCTTTTCTTTGCAGGCTTCTCAACTACCAATTTTAGATGGCTACATAGACCTTCCAATGGGGTATAAGACTACCAGAAGGGATGGATTAAAATTCCTCTCATTGGGCTTAGCCTTGTCTTCGCTTGGTGTCATGCTGACCCACACACAGGTGAGCACTTTTGGTATTCCACTGAGGACACTCCTTCTGGCCTATCACATCCCTACACTCGTACAAATTGGCATCATCTTGTATGTCTTCACTGCATGGGGTTGGTTGAC
>JAAMXV010000672.1:94480-234109 GCA_019693495.1 Axilococcus clingmanii | reverse complement strand
CTGCCGCCGAGGAAGCGTAGGCTCTTGTTATTAAGAATGGTGGCTTTGAAGGGACCTTTGAGATTGGAGAACAGCTTCCTTCCAGTGGCGGACACCTCCGAGACTCAGGAGCCATTAAAAGGTGCAAAGCCCTGATGCTCAGCCAGTGTGCTTTGGAGGAGGAGTGTCTGCAGTATTACGACATATTGTAAAACATGAGCTAGCCTCATATTCGAAAGGCTCGCTGAATCTGTCTCAATTCTCGTCTCGTCGTATGTTGATTGGGAAGATTGGAAATGGTCGAGAAACTAGTAGAACAGCTGACTGCGATACTCGCAAATAGAAGAACTGATGATAAAGGAAGCTGCTATCTTTATTGGCTAGCAGGGAGAGTCTCAGCATGGATGTGGATGCTTTACTTAAAGAGGGACGGCAGGATCGCTTCCCGATTGGCGAGGCAAGGCACAAAAGACGCAAAGTAGACAAGCGTTTAACTGATCATAAACTCCACTACTATAAAAGGCGAAGTAAAACGTCCAAGTAGGCATTGGGCAACAATCTGCGATCGATCAAATCACTCCATCAATTCACGCATATGGTAAATGGTAAAAGCGCTGAATGGCAACAATTAATTTTAGGGACCTCCTGAAAGTAGTCGAGGCGGCTTTATATGGCAGCGATGACGTGGATGTTTACGAATTCGCGAAGGCTTTAGAGCAAGCAAAGCCGAGTTTTATTAACTTGTTGCATTACAAGGTAGGTCTTGATGTTATCACGATTAATCTCTCAGCATACGACCTAACAGAATGAACAATACAATGCAGGAGCCAAACCCAGAGGCCCGACAGCAGGTGACATCCTGCCGTGTGCAAACAGCCTTAGGTACAGTGACTCTGGATGAAGAGCCCGATGTGCGGGAAATCTTACTGCTGTCTGAAGAGTTTAAAATTGATGAAATTTTGTCGCTTTCCTGTATTCAAGCAGCATTAGAGGAGCAGGGTGTTGTCTCTGCTGCAGCGGCAGGTGGGATACTATTTGAAGAGCGAAAAGGCCTGCTGTCATCCTTGTGGTTGTTGCTTCAAGCACAGGTAATGAGAGTGGAAAGCTTGAACCCACAACTGTACAATTTGATATGTGCTTTCAATAGTGATCTACTATCTGATAAGGAAGGTAGCTCTACCCTCCTGATCAAAAGCATCGTGGAGGTGATAAGGTCGAATCCAGCTGAAGTGACTGGAGACAGTAGGCTTGACTTTGTTATTGATAGCTGTGGTAGAGAGGTTTCAAGACATACATTGGCTCAACGAGAAGTGAGCTATTTGTGCGAATGTTTAGTGTACTGTGCTTGGATCCTGCAGCGCTTGTCTGCAAGTGATATTGGCCTCATTCTGGACGCTCATCACCATCTAGAATTAAAGACAAAAGCTCAGCCTGGTCTCGCAGTCTCTCACCAGGCATTTGCCGTAACTCTGGCTGCTCTTCTATCCTTTCTTCCTATTGAGAATCTTGATGGAGCTGTGGCCCGGGAGGGTGAGCGGTCTCTTGTAGAGTTGTCTGGCAAAGATGACTTGCATTGTCGAATATCAAAACTGGATCCTTCTGTTGGATCGTGCTCCAATGCCATGCTTCTGTTGGGTTGGGGAGTCTTTCTGAGCTTGTTCAATGACAATGCAGTTGATGAAGCAGCACAATTAGTGATGCGAAGCATCAACGCTGGTGTGTTCAGGCACATCTCGAAAATGATGGGAAGCACAGCAATGGAAGATGAGCCAGATTATCAAAAGAAGTTGTACGCATCAATTGCAAACGAATTACTAATGGCATTCTTAGATACGACAGCAGGTAGAAATGGAGTTGCAGATCTTTTTGAGAGGAGCATTAAAGACGGTCCATCAGAGCTCGAGTCTGGCACATTGATGCCTCATGGTGCCCAGCTCATGGCGATGGAGATAGCACCATCTTTCAACGGTATGGAGGCTCCCGATGATTTAGCCACGCTGCTGCTGGCATTGGGGTCAGTATATAAACTCTACCCTGATTTATTTTTAGTTGAGTCCTTGAGGTACGATGTCATGGAGAATTTTATGACGTACATTGCAGGGCATGAAGTTGTGCTTAAACACCAGTCTCCTTCTGTCTTTCTGGCGATGTTATCAGTCCTTAGAGCACTGGCGTCTGGCAATGAAGGAGCCCGTTCCATGTTCTTACAGTTGCATACTGATGATCCAAGCGCTCCACTTAGCTGGGCCTCTATGTTTGGGAATCTTGTGGCTGTGATAAAACGATATGCTTTAGAAGATGATTCAATTGGTTCGGACCGCAAGGGAGTCATGGATGCTGAGCCTTTGAATTTTTGGGATTCAGCAGCACTGTGTGCCTACTTGGAGCTCTTCAGTCAGGTAATGACCGAGGGTGCTGCAGAGGAAGCAGCAACTTGGCTCCGTCTGTTAGAGTCGGATGCTGGTATCGCACCTGTATGGGAAATATTGATTCAGGCTATGTGTTGCCCTGTGCCGCTTGCCCTCAAGGCATGCCTGGATAAATCCATTGCATCATTGGCCAGCAGTCAGCCTGAGATTGCGTCCCATTTGATGGACAGAGTGATTGCGGCCACCGTAGTACAGTTGCCCTCTCCTGAGGGCGTAGCCCCAAGATATGACTTGTCATACCAATTGAATGAAATAGCGTCAAGGATTGAAGATTATACGGAAGTCATAGCATTTGTCAACTTATTGAATGCACTGTGGAGAGGCATGGAGGATATGCTTCCCGATGAAGGTAGGCCCTATCTTCACTTGACTCGGTTCGTTAAAAATGACGTGCTTGGCATTGCGCCACAACGTGCTTATAAAGAAGAGAATCAGAAATGGGAAATTATTGCAAATTGCATGGAGCACGCGGAAATTACGCTGCATGGGGTGCAGTCATGGGTTGCCACTGGAACCGGCAGAGGTCAACATGGCATCCTGTCGCCTGGACTGGACACCCTGCAGGACCTCATAGGTGAGCAAGTTTTTATGAAAACTCTGTCACTGACGGCATTTTCTGATGTAGAATTGGTTGCTCATGAACGACAGGTAGAGTCATGGGGTGCAGCAAAGGAGGCTGCTATCTTGGCTTCGCTTCGCTTGCTGTCCAGTGCTTTGCATTTTGATGTTGAGTTTGTGAAAGCCGCGAGGCAAGCAAACCGTTCAGGAGTGTATGAAACTTTGGATATGGTTTTAAGGAATGATCAGAGACGGCTTCCAGCATTATTCGATTGGGTTCGCTATCCATACAATCCAGCGGTTCAAGCTGAAGCCATCACAGTTGCACAGCTTCTGATACCACGTATCCACAACATAGTAACACTCGTCTTGAATTCCCCTCCTAGTGGACCTGTACCTTTGTCACAAAGATTGCAGGATGGTTTTGCAAGTTGCTTGCATGATTCTCTGTTTGATGTGCTTGCAACAGTCATGGTGAAGAGAGGAGTCAACTTGCTCGAGGAAGACCCTAGAGCTGCCAACATATTACAGCTGTTATCTACAAGCCTTGAGGGGCCAGCCCCTAATTTCACTCACTTACTCTGTGGATTCGACGTTGAAAGTGGCATGGGCCCTTTTCGTTTAAACCATCTGAGGTCGCAGTCTACAATCTTAACCGTTCTTTTAGAAGCATTGGGTGCTACAAGAATGTGGATGATCAAACCGAGGCTTTATGAACTTATTTTGGAACTTGTGTATCGATTAGCGGCAGATTTTGATGCTGGACCAGCTGTTTTGAAGGTCTTGAGACAGCGGGACAACTTAGTCTTCTTAGGGGACATTGTGGCAATGAAATGTTTGCCAGAAGACCTGCAAACGTCAGCATCTTCTTTGCATCAACGGGCCTGGCTGCTGGACATGTGGGCATTGATGTTGCATCAGGCTGATCCGCACATGCCGGAACAAAAGAGTGGCATTATGTTGCTGATTACGTCACTGTTTTTCCCTGCTCAGGCGAGTCAGGGCGGATTATTAATGACTAATTTGCTGAAACTGGTTACTCATAGCCAGCCGGCAGCACCAAGTTTGGCACAAATGACATCTCCTGAGCTCCGTCGGATGGTGCAAGAGCTTGGGGTAGAATCACTATTGACATCACCAACAATATCAGCAGTAGACATATGGGTTCATTCTAGTCGAGGAGACGGAATATATGACATCGACGCTTTGAAGAATGAATTACTCCGCCGCTTTTCTGACTATGTCAGTCGGCATGGTGGAGCGAAGGATGCTTTGAAGGAAGCAGGAAGGCTTGCCCTTCAGTTCGCACAGGAGCATAATGTATATGTTGAAATATTGAATGCACATTCGGCATTTTTGAAAGCTTGGAAATCAGTTGCTTTGGTGACATTTAGTAGAAGATTTGATGTGGTTTTAGAGCTCATGAATGGTGGGTCCCCACATGAGGTTTTGTTAGATATCATAGATGCAGGACTACAGGCTTGTTTGGACATTTCATCCTCAAGTCAGAGTCATGAGCTTGCAATTCCCATATGCGAGGCCATTCAGGGACTCATGGCCCGATTTCAAGAACAGGTTGCAATGGTCCTCGGACTAGATCCGTCCATGGCGCTTCCTATACCAGAGAGAAGTCTGGATCTTTTGCGAAAGTTGCTGGAAATTCTCTGGGAGTATAAAAGGTCAGATGAGATCCGCCCCCTTGTGTATGGTACATTAACTACGTACTTTTCTATGTGCAAGGGACCTTTAATATTGAGAGCTCCTCCGCTTGTTGGTGAATTGATTGCTGAGTTTGTTCCTGGAGCTTCATTGACAGTAGCTCAATTAAAGTCTGTGCACTTAAAGTTAGAGGAAGGAAACGCTGTTCTGTTGCAAAAGGTTGCACCCATGCTGGATATAATTGCTGCAGATGCCACTTCCCCCGCACCAGACAGAGTAATCACAGCACTGACTGCGCTATCATCTCTTTTATCTGCTGATGCAGCATCAGCCATTGCAGAGGCAATTTATGCATCAGGCTTGCCGTCTCGCATGTTAATAGATCTTGAGGATGAGCCAGTGCAAGCATTGGTATCATTCACCCCTCTTGGTCAGGCACAGGTCTTGGCTGCTGAAGCCAGGCTGAACTTGCTGCTGCAGCTTGCATTGGCTGGTGAACCATCTACAAGACTTGTATCTGCAGAGCGCTTGTTGTCTTTGCAGGCTATCCAAAGGTTGAGCAGATGTGGGGCCATGAGCCTCCAACCTGAAGAGCCTGGTCTCGGTAATGACAAGAATTCAATTCGCAGGTGGCTCCATAATATAGTCACTCCTTTACTTAGATTTGTTGTTGCTCTCGTTGCTGCCTTGCCTAGCAGTGATGTTGTACAGAAGGAAGTGGCGGCCTTTGTCGATACACATTCCACGACTCTTGCCCGCATTTTACACGATGCTGCTAGTCCAGCAATTCAAGATTGGGAGCCAGACAATGCTGAGCTGGAGGAAGCAGCACTGGTTTTGCAGATTCTTGCGGGTGTTACACCACAATGGTTGACATTGAAATCTGCTATGCAGTTGCAAGAGGCTGCCTATAGGGCATCGGCAACGTTCTTTGCCCCAGCACACAAATCAAGGAGCCCAGTTGTGGCACGAATAGCGATAGCACATGAGGCAGGCATGGTGTCCAATCAGATAAAGAAATTTGAGAGGAATGTAGTGTCATTGCAATGTGCGCTTGCATGTTTTTTCAGGGAGTTGGCATTACGCAATGATAAAGTAGTATTTAGAGCTGTGCCTTCTGCACCTGGAGGGAGTGAGCTCTTACCAACCCTGTCATTGATAAAAGATGCCCTCTTACAGACAGTAAGTAGTAATTATACAGAGGCAACAATTGAATTTTCAAATTTGCAGGAGTCCTTGAAAGCCTTAAGACCTGGGGTAGATGATGGAAGAATTGCAGCTCTCCTCAAGGAGATTTTGAGTGTGCAAATGCAGTTGGTCAAGCTGTCACATTTGATTGAACAATTTCTCGGAATTCTTTTCTATCACCTACAAAAGGCACTTGTTCAAAGTAGAGAAAGGCATGATAGTCTGAAAAAATCCCCTGCTGGATTTGAAGCTCTTGGGTCAATAAGGGACCTTCAAACGCTTCGCAGGGCTCTGGAGCCTATAGTGTTTCAGCTTGAGCGTGACGCTCTAAAAGATGGATGGTTTAGTAGAGTGGATGGCAAGAGCTTTCAATTACTTCTTCGAAGAACTAAAGAATGTCTTTCACTGCTGTAAAGAACAAACATGGTAACAACTTTGGCAGCATAAATGGCGCTTCAAAAACCACTGTGCATCTGGGATCACTTTAAAAGGCGTGGCTTCATGTGGCCGCCTTTTAACTTTCAATATCTACAACTGCCGGTCCTATTGGCATCGTTCTCTCCATAACTCTCTTGTCCTTTGTTATCTTGGGGCTGGTCAACCCCAACCTTAGCTTTGCTGGAGACGTTGCCGAGCATTATCTACACCAGTAGCCACTCCGAATAATGGGTCGTCCTAGATCTGGGACGACTCATCTTTTCAAAGTGTTGCCCGTCGACGAAAGGGTCATCTATTGCAGTACATTCGAGGCAGGAATTCTATCACCTTTTATGTGTTTGGGAACATTCTGAACAGACTGCAGCCACCTCTTTTAGACCAGACTAGACCAGACCGATGGACTATATACTGCTTGATTTTGATGTACCAAGAGAGGATGAATCTGCTGCAAAGCCTTGATTGTGACCCGCAAATTGCTTACTTCAAATCAAGAAGCAAGCGAGTTCATGATTATGGCGATCATACATACAACTAGTCGTCCGTCTTCTCGTATGCAGCCTATATCCAGACCTTAAAGCATAATGCATAGATGAGGAGTGGCAACGCAGGGAATTTGGATGCTACCATGGACCCTGACAATGTGGACATGTACTTTTTCCACTGCTCTTGAACCATTTATATAAACATTGTCCATGAAACTTTTTCCTACAGGTCCTGCAGCTGAGCCTTGGAAGCTGTGCATTGGAAGGTTGAATGATGGAAAAGCAAATGAGACATTCCTCGTGTCCCTCAAATTCTTTATCAATGTTCCTCTTCCAAAGGAGAACAGCATCAGCCAGAGTACAATTTTGAGCACGCAAAAACACACAAATTGACAGAAGCCACCTCCTCATCCTGGCTTCTGAGACACCAACTGACTTCCGGCATTCTGCCACTGGGGAACGGAGGGGAATACTCATTGGCATTTTTATGACCAACTCCAATTGATGCCCTTCTTCAATGCTCAAAATTGCAACCACTTCTCGGGAAGCTGGAACTCCTCTAACTGTGAAGTTTTCAAGTCCAGTATTTTGCTTGGCCATTGCTGCAACAGCAGCAAGCTCAGTGGCAATGAAATGGGGACTGACAAAGGTGGATGTGTACTTCTCAAGTGCGGCTGTAAAACCCCTGTCCTTCAGTTCCAAGAACCACAACCTGGAATATGCTGGCATCGCATATAAAAGGCTAGCATACAAGTATTGGGATGCAATCTCCTCCTTCCTCTCAATAATTGACTGGAAAAGAGCCCTGCAAATTGTCTGCGAGCTAAACATTAGCCCTGCTTTGAGCTGTGAAACTGGTTTCTTTTCTTTCAAAGGCAGGTGTGCAACCACAGCGTTCAGAGCTTTGAAAAACAGTGGCAGTGCATGCTGCAACCATGAGGCGGCTCTCTCTTTTGATTCCTTAGGAAGGGCTAAGAGGTACCCAGCAAGGAGGGACCAGGCTCTGGACAGAATAAGATAATCATTGCTGCATAATGGAAGAGCTAACTCAGGGTATACTCCATGGTCCAAAAACACACTAAAGGCATCAACAGCCACCCATTGTTCATTGTCTTCCTCGATCATATTTCCAGTGACCAATGCCATAAGAAGTTGTTCATGAGATCTTAATGCCTTCCATGCTGGTCTACTTGAGAGATACACTGCTAAATTGACTAAAGACCCCAATGCATCACTGCCATGGGACATGCTTAAAGCTGCTGCCCGATCAATGGCAGCATGCAGAAATTGGTCATCTGCAGTATCTATCACATCCTCCACCATGCATTCTATAAATTCAAAGCATTCTTTGTAAGTCGAAATGTAACTGACCATCATTTCTCTTGTCGTGCCACCAGCAGAGTTGAATACTCCATAGAGAGATCCTGTGGCAAGGAAAATATCCAGAAGATCGCTACAGCATGCAGACTGTGTCGTCTGAATATTGCCATCGTCTGTATAAGGATTAATTAATGAGCGGTTATTCAACAGCTGACCTAGCAGTGCAAATGAATGGCAACACAACTCAAAACTTGTTAAGTCTGCCAGTAGCTGTGAAAGTTCACAGTTCATGACACCAACAGCTGCACGCGCTTTGTCTGAGCGTTCAAGCAAGCCTTTTTGTGCGAGTTGTCTGACAACTTGAAGGGCCACTGAAGGAGAATTGATTTCAGAACTGGAAAGCAGTTGGGCAAGTCTGGACAGTATACTTGCAGCCTTTCTAGTGGCTATGTCAGTTTGGCCTCGACTTTCGCACATTAACGAGCGTGTAAAGTTGAACAGTGAGTGCCAATGCTGTACTTCTAGCTGTTCTGCACATTGTGCAACAATAACTGAGGCGATAATAGCTCCAGCAACACTTTTATCATCAAGCACAGCAGGCAACATTTCAATGAGAGCAAATTTTTCATCGTTCGTGTACAAAGGCACCTTCTGACGCTGAATGTCAACAATCATGTTTCTCGGGGGCAACTCTCCTTCTTTTCTGAGAGCTATTCTTTCTCTCACAGTCTCTCTATTATTGTCTCCAAGTTGTATGCCATAAGATAGAGGATCCACAGATCTATCAATACTTGTAATGATGGCTTCCTCCCAGTGCCCATCCATGTGAAGGTACCAAATATTTGAATTCACGTTGAATGTATGATTTTGCAATAGTACTATGCCTGAAAATCTAGACATTGGACAGCAAGCTGCTACAATTTGATGTTTGCTCGCATCTCCTGCATTCCTTATTAATATCTCATCTATGCCACTCAGTTGTATTAACGCAAGCGATGAGCGAAGTGGATCTGAGGTTGCCCTCAATATTGTAAGCAAATTATGCTGATCATTTTCGCTATGCGCATATGTATGTATCTTCTGTGCTAGGACATCTGGAAACAGGATCAAGGCTTCATTTGCCACAGCAAGCAATGCGTCATGAGAAGTAGTTGACAGCACTTCCTCCAAAAATGTATCCGGATACGTAGCTAAGGCCATGCACGACAATGCTCTAATATCTCTCACATTCTTCAAATGTTCTAAAACAATGACAGCAGACTTTGGGTCGATTGATAGCTCTTGTAAACCATAGTTGGCAGCAAGGTCTAGAATTATCAGTGCTCCATCCTTTTCCAGATCGACTCCTTGGCTAACCTTTGCTAAGAAAATGTGCCGCAAATTGAGGGGCAGAGTAGAAGCAATAGTATTCAACCAGTTGTATGAAATGAACTTGGGAAGAGTAAGAACTCCCAGCTTGTCAACAACTTCCCATAATTGCCTAAGAAATACTTCAGGCTCTCTCAAAATTAACACCAAGAACTCCGACTGAAGAAATCTGATCCAACCATTGGCAGCATCCGTCGCATTCTCTGGAGGGGTAAGATGCAACATTTTTATACTAGAATCCATGGCTTGGAATAATAAATCTATCAGTAAGCCCAGCTTGGCCACTATCACTGCGCTATCTTCTTCAGGGGATGTTAAAAGAATATCCTCTGCAATCTGTTGCCATGCTGGCTCCCTCAAGTACCCGGAAATTTTATTCAGAACACTTTGCTGACCATCATTGGTGAGTATTGGCTTATGACCTGTCAAAAACAAGGTCCGCACAATCTCAACGTTATTAGCCTTCTCGATTATGAGTTCATCGACAATTGTGCTTGAGATATTCAATCTTGTCTCCATTGCAGATTTTAGAAGGTGCACCCCCACTTCCATATTTGTGCAAAATGCTCTACTTAAAGCCTTGGCATACAAGGCCTCTCTATCTGGGCAAGTCTTCAAGCGCAGGGCCAGCAATGCACACTCAGAAGGGAATTCTTCTGCTGAAGTAGATGCATTTGACAGCCTTGCAAGGATTGCTTCAACTTGGTCTGAGCTAATGCTGGTCAACTGACTGGCAGCCATATCACTACCATGCCATTGAAAAATCAAGGGAATCATTTGAACGGCTCCTGTTGAACCTTGGGACGCTGCTGCTTCATATTTTGTGATTAATGGCCCTAAAATGACGTTTCTAACTTTTTCTTTGACAACGTCTAGTTTTGAGAGGTGCTCCAACAAGATTTTAGCAGCGGGATCCAGTTCATCCACTACTCCTAGGAAATTTATTGCTACAACATGCAATATAAGATCTTGTTTCCAGGTGCCTTTCAATCCATTGAAAAGCGAACTGAAGAATGGCTCGATACAGAATGAGACTCCACCATGAAATATCGAGGCTGTCACAGTAGCCAACCAAGTACTCTCAAGATTCTCTTTCCAATACTGTTCAGTTCCTCGCTTAATGAAGTAAACTGTGCATTCCGATGCGCACTCAGAAAGCGCAAGGAGTGTCGTCTCCTCCTTGGTGTTTCTAAGACCTTCCCACACGCTCATCATCAAGGAACTGTATACTTGTGCGGGTTGAGCTAGAATGTCGTCTGGTAACAAATCAATTAGTGGCAAGACATATCTCAAAAGGTCTGGCGAAGTGTATCTTGCACGCTGGATGAGTGCCCATAGCTTGGGTAAAAATGCCTTGCGTATGTTTATATGCTCCCAACAAGATGGAAATCTTTTGGAAAACTGGATGACAGCAAGCAACATATCCTCTTGATTTGGGAGAAAATGTTCAGCCAGAGAACCCAGAATTGCAGGTGACACGTGCTGCATCAAGCTCTCGGGTATCGGTCCTTTTAATGATTGCACTACGCGATATGCTTCCATGCGTACTACAGCATACTTTGATTGAATCATATTCTTTGGAAAGGATGCATCCTGAATAACCGACAATACAGCTTCAAAAAACCATATGTCATCAATTTCTATTAAATCAATCAAAGCTTTGCATGTGGCTCCAAGTGTGCGCTCATGTCGATCTATCATTTCGTCTTTCCCTTCTCTGGTGGCGTCACCGAGAGACTGGGGAGAGCTATGCATGTGATCTTGCAACAGATGGATAATCTGCAAGATGGAGTGAAAAATAGGGTAGAGAAGGAGGGTATAAAAAACCATATACACAGAAGAAAACAGCTCTGAGCTAATTTTGGATATGAACTCTCATCAAAGTGTTCAGAGCCCTTGCGCAAGAGTTTTGAGTGTCTTCACTGCTGCTTCGAATACCAGTAGTAGACGTACCTCTAAGCGGCAAAAAGAAATCGCTTGCTTCTTTCTTTTTCCTGGAAATATGTTTTCTATTGATAGCTTGGCAGATGAGGACACTTCTCGGTTTAAATCGAATGATGCGAGCCACAGTGGAGGTAAGGTACTCTTCAAATATGGGGCAAGTTTCTTACCAGCAAGCACTCCGATGGCACCCATGGTACTACAAGCATCAGACCTAACTGACCAAGAGCAATCCATCAGCAGACGTGGCAAGGTGTAGGCCCAGAAAGGCAATGCAGGCTCTAACTCTTCCACACTTTTCATTGGCAGCAAATTACGGATGGCTTCCAAAGCTTTGCTTTTGGTATTGGGGTTTTTCTTGGAAAGCTTCTGAAATTGCTGAGACAAGTCGCTGTCTAAGTCAGGAGACAACACTGCTGCCTTTGAAACATCAGATATTGCAATTCTGCTTTGTGCAGCTACCTGCTGCACATAGTTGGCTCCAAACGCAAAACCCACAGAAGCGGCCCTGTGTCGACTGGTTGTGATGCTGATTAACTGTAGGAACGATAAAATTTGGATTACTTACGATACATTGGCGCACTCGAATTTAGTTAAATGGCGAGCTGGAGTGGTGCTCCCAGCGGAGCCTCCATCTGATCTTGACATCCCTGTATGTATGCACCAGCCTGACGGGACGCGCACTTCTTCTCAATTAAAATTCCCCATAAGAGCGTTAACGATTGTTGTAACAATAGTTTGCTAGGCCTCATACTCATGTGTCATAGTCAGTAGATACCTCCCAACGCCATTTGACCGTACCAGGCCAGATATAATGGTAGTAGAGCCACCAATAGGGACTTTCTCTGCTGCTAGCAGAGGAAATAAGTCAGTCTGGTGTAATGCTGAAGGGTATGGAGCTCCTTGCTGCAAAATTAACATTACTGGACAAACACTTAATTTAGCAAGAGTGAACTGAAAAAATCACAAAGGTACAGCCTCCCTGACTACGAGTGTTGCCAATGTTCTGAAAAAACTTTCAATAAATTAAAAGCTGGATATGGATAGTATACTTACTTGTCCTTCAGAAATACCTTTGGTAAACGGGAGAAACCCAAATGACAAGGTGATGCCACTGTCCGAAAGTTTATAATCTTTACATACCAGCTGACATTTACTCTGTAACATCACAGATTACAACATCCGAAAACGATCTAGTAGCTGGCCTTAGCATGCAGCCACCTGTTTCCAAGTCAGCCGCAAAAAAACTGTTGAAGCGGCAACGGTATGAACAACGCAAACTTGAGAAACGTGAAGCTGAGAAAGCTAAGCGTAAAACCGTTATTGAGAGAAAAAAGGCGAGCATTGGAGAAAAGCTAGCTGTGATGACAGAAGAAGAGAAAGCTGAGTGGAGAAGACAAGTCACGGAGCGTAGAAGCCAACTTAGGAGGGACAAAGAGGATCGGCGTGTGCGGGGTCAACTGGGTGTTGCGAGCGGACAGCGCATCGTAGTAGACCTAGACTTTGCTGATAAGATGTCTGAAAAGCAAATTAAAAGTATTTGTCATCAGCTATGCTATGCATACTCTGTCAATATAAAGGCAGCCAAGCCTGCACACTTAATTTTGACCGGGGTGAAGGGAGTCATGGAAACTGAACTGCGTCGCCAAGTACCAGGCTTAGACAGCTGGCATGTCACCATTTCTCCAGAATCTTACATAGACATTATCAAACCTGATCAGTTAGTATACTTAACTGCAGATGCTACGGAAGAATTGAAGGACTTGGACCCTGCTAAAGCTTATATTATAGGGGGGATTGTCGATAGAAACAAGTACAAAGGCTTGTGCTTTAGTAAAGCAGAGTCTCAAAGAATAAGCACGGCAAAGTTACCAATAGGAGAGTATATGCAACTTGCTTCTTCACAGGTTATGTGTACAAACCATGTTGTAGAGATAATGCTGAAATATTTAGAGTTGAATGACTGGGAAGCTGCATTCAACACGGTCATCCCTAGTAGAAAGCGAAGAATAGATCAGTAAAAGCAGCAAGAGAGGGATAATGTGTCTGTATTCCCCTTTCAATTGCGAAGATACGCTACAATGTGGTCTGTCATACAGTACGAATATGAGTTCATCAGAATATGTTTCTCAGGTTCTGCTCTATCATTTTATGAACAATCATCCAGACCCATAGGAATGTGCCGTTCCACGACGCACAGAGTTACCAGTTGCCCAAGCTATGTAACTATTTGTATAGCAGACCGACTTACTCAATACGACTCAGTTGAATCTTGTTTGAACTCGCGACTGGTGAATGACAAAGCCATTTCGAAGAAAGCTAGGCTGTCATCAAGTGGTGCATGCCTACCTTCTTTAGACCACATCCTAGGTTTAAGGGCACATTGCTCCGTTAGCAATTATTGATTGCAGTATAGTGTATAAGGTCATTACCACTCTTCCGTGAAGCAGAGCCTGATACGGAAGACTGTACACTGTCAATCCATATCAAGTTCAATTCTAGGAATGTCGCTGGCCTGGAGTCCTCCAGAGCTGGGTGGATTTCACAGAGCTGTAATTGATGCTTCCACGACGATTTGAAAGATAAAGCGATGGGGTCAGGCTGAAGTGAGCTAACAAGTTGTCGTCATATGGTGAGGGTCAGCTTCGAATCGCACTCCATGCATGCGATGGGTTTCAAATTGTGCTCTTAGATTCAACGAAAAAATGCCAAAGACGTCCTGCACTAAGCCCTAATAACTATGTACAACAACATGGATGGAAGCTCGGACTTCTGCAGATTGATGCCTCATTTGATGATGATTTTCATTGCAGGCACAGCTGAGGCAGGGCTTGGTCCTGTCTGTCGACAACTTTAGCAAGCATTATGCTACTTAATTGATAATTCAATTTTGGCATCTCTATACAAACAGAAAGGCAATTTGGGAAGCCCGACCAACACAGTGTGGGGCTGGAGGTTGCGTGATCAATGATTCTAAGGTTTGCGCTTTACATATCTTTTGCAACTTTGATGATTGCAGAGCCTAAGATGTCGGATGCAAAGGAGCAAAACTCCTTGCCTCTTCCAATGTCAGACGAAGGGGTTATTGAGTTGACCGACCTGAAGTTTGACAAAGTTGTTCAAGGAAGAACACCATGGCTCATTGTCATCTATGCTCCCTGGTGTCCAGCTTGTATCGAACTAGAAGACGATTGGGAAACAGTTGCAATTAAAGTGGCTAGCAATGGGATCCTTGTAGGACGGATAGATGGTTCAGTGCATCGCACATTGCTTAGGCGGTTCAAAGTAGAGCGATTTCCTTCGATCTATTATTGTCGACCAAATGAAGGGGACATACGTGAGTATAGCGGTGCCCGTACCGTAGGAAAGCTGCTTCTCTTTGCTAGAGAAGGATGGAAATCTGTGGAGCCTCGAACAGGCTGCCAATCGCCTGTAAGTCGATGCGGCAGGCTTTTTGGAGAACTAGGAAACTTACCTGTTAAAGGTTGGAGTTATTACCTTAGATTAAAAGACTATGGATACTCAGATCTTGCATTGATAAGTGCACTTTTGTCTATTCCATTAGTGCTTGGGTTATCAATGCTATGTGTCGGGGACTTTTTGATACAGAAAAGGGGGAGAGTAGAAAGGCCTCACTTAGATTAAATCATGAAGCGACTATGTTACGCCAAATGTTAGCTTATGAAGTTTTTATAATATCTTCCTTTTACTCCGAAACCAACAGGCATCTCTGGTCTGCCGAAAAGTGGGGTGGAAAATTTGGATAAATAAATAGCTTCTGAAACCAATAAGCGATGCGCCATTTTCAAAAACTTGCATTATGTACAGCCGACACATTTGCATTTGAAGTAGTGCACACTTCAAAGACTTCCGGAGCTCGGGCTGGCGTGATCCACACAGCTCATGGCTCTATTGAGACCCCAAATTACATAGCAGTTGGCACCAATGCAGCCTTGAAGGGTTGCCCAAGCTCTATGGCAGCTGCAGAAGGCTTACAGATGATGTTTTGCAATACCTATCACTTGATTCTTCACCCTGGTGCAGACATCATCGCAGATGCCGGAGGCTTGCACCGCTTCATGAATTGGGATAAACCAATCATAACAGATTCTGGTGGCTTTCAAATCTTCTCATTGGCTTATGGAAGTGTTTTTGAAGAAGTTCATTCTTTAAAACGATCCAGGGGACAGACAAAAGAATATTCGTCATCCCTGGTTCAACAGACAAATGAAGAGGGTGCAACTTTTAAGAGTTACCGAGATGGAACCTCCATTTTATTGACGCCCGAAGCATCAGTGAACGCCCAGAAGAAACTAGGGGCTGATATTATCCTCCCACTAGACATCCTTCCCCCATACCATTATTCTTATGATAATGTAAAAGAGAGTCTGCATCGATCCCACAGATGGATGGCAAGAAGTTACATCGCCCATGAAAGGAATAAAAAGGGTCAAGCAATGTATGGCATACTGCATGGAGGCATGTCATTAACTTTGCGAAGGGATAGCGCAGCTTTCCTTCGTGAGCATAATTTTGATGGTCATGCTATAGGAGGGGCATTAGGCAAAAATAGGGAAGAACTACTGTGGCTGATGAAAAAGATCGTCCCTATGCTTCCATCTCATAAACCTATTCATGTGTTAGGCATAGCAGACCCTTTTAGTATTCCCAAATTAGTTCCACTTGGATGCGATACATTTGACTCAGCATATGCAACAAGAGTCGGTAGGCATGGGTCAATGTTGACGGACGATGGGTTGCTCAGAATAAATGCTGGCACAAACAAGTCATGTCATAGGAAGCCAATCGAAGACTGCGAGTGCTTCACATGCCAAAACCATTCCCTGTCTTATCTCCACCACTTAGTAAAAGCAAAGGAACCTTTGGCTACTACTCTACTGTCATTGCACAACATACATTACATGTGTAGTTTAATGAGCACCTTGAGGGAGAAAATATTGAAAGATGAAATTTAAACATCCACCAACTATCTAGAATCATTCAACACAACAGTAACGAGAAAAAAGAACTACAAATACAGTATATCATTTCGTCGAAAACTTAGTCAGCCGAGCAATTAAATCTTCCTTTCTACCTGTTGTTGGCAAATTGAGCTCCTCCAACTTTGATTTCAAGCTCTTAATTGTCATGTTGGAGTAGCAGTTTTTGTCGGCTGTGGCAAGGGGCTCTAGACTTTCAACTGTGTCAGGTACTTTGACTTCTGGTGTTGGAATAATCTGCTCGACCAGCCCTTCCACCGCAGTTGCCAAGCTTACTTTAAGCGGAGCCACGACCACTTCCTGTCCACCCTCCCAAGTATCATTAATACTAACAGCTTTTGCATCTTCTGGAACTCTCAGAGAACAATTGCTGCCAGATTGCCATTCCACCAGATCATGTCCACCCTTGATGAGATACTTATATTCGATCACAGAATCTCTTGGAATTTCGCAAGTAGCAGTCCAGATATCTCCATCGGTCCAAGAAAGGGCAACGGACTCTTTCTGATCCCAAGCACCAAGAGACTCGCTGCTACCAACAATAGCAATATTACACCCAAAGGGGACGCACTTATTCATTGAAAACTTCACTTCTACCTTTGAACTGCCGTCTGAGGCAAAGGCAAGCACCCTGAGTGGTTTGGAGGAGCCCCTGATCGTGGCTCTCACAGGATTGACGGCAAAGCGCATGACTATCGTGAAGACTTTCGGATCAAAAATTTCTTCCGAAAATACAAATGCTAATTCTGCCGAAACACGCAAGATTAGGGTTAAGGGTTGGAATGTATAAAGGTTTAAAAGTCTGACTGGAGACTGATTTGAATTCTGATGTGGCTGAACAGACCTTGGGTGTAATCTTGACTTCTCTTATATACTGAAATCAAACTGTTTTACTTGTTGTTCTCTACTCAGGAAGTAATAAATTATCCTTACTGCTAAATGTCCTATTCTTTCTTATTAATCTTCGAATTTTGGCCAAGACCTCTGCTATTTCTCTTTCATTTTTGTTCGAAGAGGACACCAAGAGAAGACCCCCTAGTATACCTATTGCACCTAAATCATACCATCTTGGCTCTTCTCCAAGGTATATAAATGCAAGCAACATGCCAAGCAAAGGTTGCAGGCACTGAAAAGATGCCACTTGAGATGCTGGGAGATGCCTCATAGCCCATGTCACCAAAACATACCCAGCAATAGAGCAAACAAAAATCCAATAGATCAAAGGTGCCCATAGCAGTTGAGGGATCTGCCAATCCAATTCTGTAGTGAAGGCTGCAGCTGCTATTGCCATCAGAAATGCAGCAGACAAATAGGCCCATGCAGCAACTGAAATTGGTGAATGTCGTTTGGTAGCTGCTTTGCCTCCAAGCACATAGTAACAAGCCATGGCCATGGTGTTAAGCAAGAGACAAACATTTCCTAAAAGCATGTTCGAAGCTTCTTTGATTTTACTCTCTTCTAGACCTCCTAAAACCATGCACACTGCTCCCAAAACGGCAAGGAAAATACCCAGCGACTTCTTCATGCTGGGCAACTCCGTCCCAATACTAACTCCTAGCAACGCAGTGAAAACTGGAATGGCAGGCTGCATGCAGGTGGCCACTACGACTCCAGAGAGCTCAATCCCTTTTATATACATTAATTGTGAGATAAACAAGCAAACACCAAGTGCTAACATGCTCCATGCATCCTGACCAGGCCAAGCAGCCCCCGTTAATCCATATGACAAACAGAATAAAATGGGACCAGCAGAAGCTTCTCTTGCTAATGCATAGATGATTGGGTTGAAAGTTTGTCCAGGTGCATTCTCAATCATTGTCAAGGCTCCCTTGAGCCATACTGCACCCACTACAAAGAAACCTTGTGTTATTATGAGCCCTAGTTGGCACCTCAAAACTAATGAGGCCGCGACGCCCACTTTCTCTTTATCTTCAGCATGGCTTACACGAAATGAACTTTGAGTACCTCTCTCGGGGCCAACAGGACCCCGTTTCGTTCTTCCTCCGATCATTCAGCAAACGGGCAGCGTCTAATCGACATTGCGTGAGAGCGTGAGCGTCTGCTTGGATGATCGGTTGAAGAACACTTATACAATTATAGTATATTATCAAGCCAAGGTTCTAATATGGTATACATTTGCTGATTTCAAACATGGCCACCATCATGTGCATACTTGCATTTCAGTAATTTAACGTCAACGCTGTGTCTGCTGCTCACATCCCATGGCCCCGGCTCCTTCCATACCACCAGCTGATATTGCCGCCGGCAACTTCCTCAGATGCTGAAACGATCCACCCTAAAGCCTAGGCTATCTTCCAACAGCCAGTCACTGCAGGTCATGCTTGGCCGACTCACCAATAGAGCCTTCTCACCTGGTTTCATGGCTGGGCCCCAATAGTCATCATACCCCACACTTACCTCCAAAAGAATATAGAATCTCAATGTCCTTTCTTCCTCATCTCTTTACAGAATATATCGACATGGAAACCAGCCAGTTTAACAATGACAGTCTGCCAAAGTAGATTGAAAAGAAACCCTAGCAGTAGTCCAGCAATCACTTGACCTGGTGTATGGTACCCAAGCTCCACTCGTGCCACAGCAACAAGGACTGTCAAGCTGGCTAGGGATACAAATTCAAGTCTATGGAGCGATGAGATTTCTCTTTCAGGTATGTCTTTCATAAGAAAAGTGTAAATCCCCAGGGTGTAGGCCATTATGGAGGCATGACTCGAAGGCATACCATACTTATGGCAAATAGAAAGCTCTTTACACAAACTATTTGGACGGGGGTGCCTCATAACAGACTTGAGAAGCGATGTGATACCTGAACTTTAATTCAACTTCAAGATCAAGTTGTTGAAACCAGGACAGATAAGGCATTACCTGCATTGCAGAAATAACCAACAAACACTAAAACAAGACGCCAGTTCCTTCTTGAGTAGGCGATCGCCCCGGAAGAGGCAATAAAGAAGTATGGTGCCATACACGACATTGCCAAAACCTTTTGAATGGGGTCTCCAGACTTGTATTTCGCCCCAATACACCAAGTGTCCATTTATCTTAGATCACACATAAATCTGATCGCTACCCCAGAAAAATTTTATTTCCTTACAAAACGAGTCGACGACAGCGGTTTAAAAGATTCAACATTTGCAATTGTTCACTCTTTTCATACAAACCCAATAATCCGCCAGTATGAAGGAATAAAACCTTCCTCCCCCGCCATGTAGTAGGCTCCTCCGCCTTTATATCATTCATGAGTCCTACAAATGCTTTTCCAGTATAGACAGGGTCCAATACTATTGCTGTCCTCGATGCTACCTCACCAAGAAGCTGCAGCTCACTTTCTGTGCTGATCGCATAACCAGCTCCCCGGGCTTGTACGAGCCGAACCATACCAGCTACATCAGGGTTTGTAATGCCAAGCTCAGTCATTAAAGTATTGATGAACCTTTCAAAATACTGTGGCGTGTCACACACGCCATACGCATGAACACGAAGGTTCAGCTTCGACAAAAAGTTTGCAAGTGCTATGCCTGCAACAGTCCCACCTGAGCCACAGGCAAGTACTAGGTCAGTTATTCCAAGGTTTGAAATTTGCTGACTTAATTCATGAATAAACTCTATATAACCCCAGCAACCTAGTGGAGAAGATCCACCAACTGGTATCACATATGGATTCAGCCCTTTCTCTTTCAACTGACAAAATAGATGGTTCAGTAAATTTTCACTTCCGTGCAAAGAATACTCTTCCTTGGTTGCTAGATGTATAAAGCTTCCCACTAACCGCTCAGGTAGTAAGTTTCCAACAAGGCCAGGATCACCATCCACCAGTGCAGCTGATGTTCTCAAGATAAGATGGGCCTCTAAGCCTACATATCGGGCAGCTACTGCAGTGGCCCTGCAATGATTGCTTTGTACGCCTCCTATAGTGATGACTGAATCATGACCCAGAGCTTTAGCTTCTGAAAGTATAAATTCAAGTTTGCGCACCTTATTCCCAGATAGCTCAAGGCCTGACAAATCATCGCGTTTTATGAAGAACTCTACTCCGGTGTCGTCAGCCCCAGGTACCTCCCACTTATGAATCGGAGTCGGGAGCAAGCCCAACATATACCGATTTGTAGGGGTTACTTGTAGGTTTTGGGCCCAATGTGGAGGCGTATACGCTTCTACTTGAAACAATTGCCGCATTTGTTCTCAGATGCGATCACTCGCCCATACGATCTCGCAAGCTGGCTTTCGTTCAGCCAAAAAGCCCCCAATCAACGATTTTTAATGTGGCGATGACTGTTGTCAATAATTCTGGTGCCGATAAATAGGCACTCTGATGACCGGCACCCGCTGTCTCTGCAGCAGAACTGCCTTCCGAAATATATACAGGTGTATTCAGACTTATTAAGAGGTCTGCCTTGTAGTTGTTCAACCTTGCCAAGAACATAATTATTGATACTTTGTTCAACGCACCCTGTCGACCTTTGGGTGCAAGTTGCTGACCTGCAAGTAACCAAACTGACGAGGCATGCACTTGATCAAGTTCTAACTGAGGAACCTGTGCCGGATGAACTTGCGCGATTGAATTCACAATAAACTGAGGCGATTCATTCATTCTAGCTTGCTCCTCAAAATGAAACTGTGCGGCAGCTTCATCTGGAACACCTACACACTCCTGTGCGACGGAACTCGTTGTTGAGTTGGTCCATCACTTACAATTTCTCTGAGGCTATTCATAGGATCATACCAAGACTTCCACGATAAGCGATTGATCATGAATGGCATCGGCAAATACTTCCTGATTATCGGGTACTGGCCGGAAATCACTGATGTCCAAGAATCGCTCCGGGATTGCAAGCAGAATTGCTCCGCCAAAAAGTTCACGAAGGATTAAGTTCTCACTGTTCATTTGACTTATACATTATTTTAATTAAATGATCGAATTAAATGAGTTGAGTGCTTGCTTGATTGTCCCTTGTTGAGATGGAAACCGCAGGGGACCAATGAGTTCGCAGACATCCTGCTTAATTTAGCACTCTGCATTAGCACTGTATATTAACGCTGTGGTAGAGAAATATACGACCATTTCTGCTTCGAGGCACTTTAATATTCTGAGATATAGTTCAAACATTATGCTGTTACAAAGGCCTCCATCCATTTGCCTGCAAACTCTGGCGACCGAAGAAACACTTGCAGGGTGCTGCTTCCCCTCAACAGAAGCGGAATAGCGCTCATTGCCAATCCAGGATAATATCTTCGTCTACGTATGGTTATGGTTTTGTATAAAAACCACTGTTTATAGAAGACAGCTGAGAAGATTCCAATACTGTATTTAACTTCAGCAGGGGTCCACCAGAATGACATCTAGCTATTTCACGCCTAGACTTATTCGAAGGAATAGCATACTGGCACTATGTACTAATCGAAGCACTACGATTATTGCCCCTGAGAACGTAAGCCTTCTTTTCGCAACGAATTCTGCAGCACTACACGATTTTGCTGGTCATGCAGAGTCCGCGGCGAGAATACCAGCGATCATGACAATATTGGAGCAACAGGGACTCACTTCAATGGACACCATACAACAAATTGTAAACTATCAGCCTGCCAGAATTGAAGACATTGTTGCTGTTCACAAACGATCTTACATAGAAGCCCTGGCCAGGATATGTGGTAACGTAAGCCCTGCTGGCGAAGTTGTTGACACGGCACCTACGTATGTGACTCCTACTACCTATCAAGATGCCCTTTACGCATCTGGGGCTGTGGTGAACCTGGTAGATTCCGTTATTGCAACCTCTAATGCCAGAGAGAACACTGGGAAAGCGGCTCCAGTTGGTTTTGGAATCTGTAGACCACCAGGTCATCATGCCATTCCTCAAGGCGCAATGGGATTCTGCATTTTCAACACTGTAGCAGTCGCTATTAGGCATGCTATGAAGCACCATAAGATGACCAGGATTGTGCTCTTTGACTGGGATGTACACCATGGAAATGGATCCAATGACTACTTCTACGATGATTCTGATGTTCTGTTTATATCTACACACCAATCAAATGCCTACCCAAATACTGGGAAAATATCGGAGGTGGGACGCGGGGATGGTGAGGGCTATTCAATAAATTTGCCCCTTCCTGGTGATTGTGGACATGAAGGCCTGCTTGCTGTTTTTACGGAAGTGGTAGAACCAGCGATTAGACGGCACAAGCCTGACATGATATTTGTTAGTGCAGGCTTTGATGCACATTGGCGCGATCCATTGGCTGGATTGCAAGCAAGAACGAGCACATTTCATGCTTTAGCAGAGAGAATGAGTGCACTGAGCAGAGAGCTGTGTGGAGGGAAAATGGTAATGGTGCTCGAAGGTGGTTATGACCTCAAGGCCTTGGGAGAGTCTGTTGCCAATACGTTTCTTGCATTGGTAGGCGAACCTCACACTGACGTATTCAACCCAGCTTTATTGAGAGATGAGCCTCTGGACAAGGTTAGAAGTGTGATCATGGAAGCGCAAAAACTGCATGGTTTATAAAGGTGTTAATGCGGCAAAGATGTCACTCATCTATAATCTATAAAGTTGTTATTACAAGGCAACAATGTAATCTGCTCCAAGTTACGGTCTGTCTGTTGCTCCTTATTTTCTACCTCTTGGTCCTGGCTCACCGCCTGTCTGGGGGCCAAGTGTAATTGGAAGCTTGGCATCTTTAGAGCCCTTAAGACCCCAAGTCAGGATGGATCCTCCACCACCAAGAGCAACAAGACCAAGAAGATACTCACGGCGATTGAGGCCACCAGCTGCACGCTCAAAGAACTCACTTTGGAGGGCATTGTAGCGGCTCTTGTCGTCTTGTCCATACTGCAGCAGGGGGCGGTGTCGGCGAATAGTGTACCCAGGCGGCTCGAATCTCACAAACATACCATATCCCAACTACCGATAGTGTTCTCCAAATCGTTCAAATCAAAGAATTGGCTTTCATCGCCATACTTTGCTTGAACTGGAACTCCACGTCTGCATAGATTGAATGGGGAGCATTAGCTCACTCTCGTCTCCGCTCAGCTGACAATTTCGTGACAAAGGAAATAAATTAACGCAAGTACCGGCATTACAATTACGTACCTAACGCTGGCGCGACTAGATGAACGTGGTGCCTGGCAGATGGGCTTACTACCGCGAACAAAGGCAGATGCCTTAATGGAAGTGATGGTAGCAGTGTACATATTTAAGAGAGTGCAATTGTAATGCCAAGTAGAATGTTTTGGTTTACCAATGTACAGTTTCAGTGACCAAATCGAAGTTTATCCTGAAAAGGCCCTTCACGATTGGAGTGATGCACAGACCTCTCCAGTCAAACATCTTCAGCAGGCTGGCTTCTCAGTCTCTGAAGAACCTCCTCACTGACTCCTCCACCAGCCCTTAACAATGCTTCTTCTGCTCTTATCTTTCGTTCTTTTCGTGCATTTGTTAAAGCAATTCGAGATCTGTCCCACTTACGCAAAAATCTTGTGATTATTGGTATTCCTGTCGCCGTGCTAGGGCCATCTTTGTTCTTATCGTACCTAGAATACCAATCCGGTCTCTCTGTTTGCCAGAAGACTACACAGTTTGATAATAATCCCATATCAAATGGGTTCCAAAATATCCCAGACGTGTCCTTAAAATAAGCATACTTGTTCCTCAGTAAGAATTCATTGACTGTCATATTCCCTGCTATGATGAAACACTGTCTTCCAACCAAAAATAATGTAGTGGGGAATATGAACAAATATAAAATCATGGTCATAAATACTGTGCCTGGCATTGTCCTTGCTAGCGCATTGAAATGACTGAATGCCGTCAATGTAGAGACTGAGGGCACCCTAAGCATAGACCCTACGATCCTTCTGTAATAGGTCCCAGCAAGTGACATCCACACTAATTCTGCCGACAAGAGAAGGGTGATGTAACCCACAAACAGTCTTCTATTGTAAACTGCTACACAACTTCCTATGGCAGGGCAATGATGGTCGAATTCTGGTCTACATTTATCACAATACTGACAATGCTTTGACCTAATGGGCCTGTATGTATTGCAGGTATAACACCATGCTGGATTTTGTCCTTGTAGCTCCAATATTTCCGCAGGTGTCAACAGATGAGGGGGAGAATTTCCAGGTGGCACCTCTCCAGGATCACTCAAGGCTGCACGGATATGAAAATACAAAGCCAAAGCTGCCAATATGAATAGCAGCCCACACTGTGCTGGAAAATCGTACAACATTGGAAACATTGCTTTGGCAAATGTACCTATTGCTATGACTTCCAAGCCTGCAACCATGACACAGGGCAGCCTTGAAAATGCAACTACGGCATGAGGTATCCCAGCACCTTTGACAACAACAAAGTGGACTCCAAGCACAAAGAGTGCTGGCACTAGAAATAATGCAGGCCAAAAGGGCAATACATCATATTGGAAGAGCAAGGAGACCAAGCACATGTAACAAGTTGGCCAGGCAACGTCGGCATAATACTTCAGTTTCCCTATCCTGGACATTACTTTGTACCTAATTTCTTCTCCTTTTCGTAGTTCAATATCTTCTGCATGGCAATTTAATTGTCTGGAACTTTGCATTGCAATCTCAGCCTGAACTGCAATTCCACCAGCCATGGCCTTCAATTGCTGGGGAGTAATTCCCATATTTTCACTAATCATTTGAAGTAACTCTGGCCGTTCGCCCTCTGCCATTGCTTGAACAGTATGCAGGGCTTTTTCTAAATCTTCCGGTCTAGCCATAGTCAGTGCCTGATGTAACAGAGCTGGACTAGGGGGAGGAATCGTAGGCACTCCGGAATCATCAGATTGCAGTTGAACATCCACTATGGGTACTGTGGCCGGGGCCTCTGTGGTCGCTTGCTCAACCTACAGGATGACTTGAATAAGCGAAAGTCTGACGAGAACACACAAAAACACTAGTACCTTCGGTTTTTGCCGTGGAGGAAGGGTCTTTGGACCCCCTTTTATGATATCAGGAGGATACATTGTAATCGTATTACATCGAGAGTGAGTGCACTCCCTGAAACAACATTAAGCGAACATCCACTATCTCAATTGATAATTAATAATTGTATAAGATAATGATGTTCAAACTAGTTACATTTAAGACCTTGTAATACGCATACTCTCAGGTTTTTTGACCTTTTTTCTTCCCTTCAGAGTTCCCTTCGACAGGCGTGCTCCCAGGAATGTGCTTTCTCTCCACTAAAGCCCTTTCTTTCTTGAAGCCCGTTCTCCGTTTAGATGCAATCAATGGTGTTGCTTGCAAATCTAAAACAGAAGCGCAATATGCAAGCCTGCATGCAGTCAGACCTTGCAGCAGATCAGCCTTCCACATCAATCTTTCTTTCAGGGTCCTCCAGAGACATGTGGAAAGATCCTTGGAGGGACTAAAAGCTTCGTCTGCAAACTCCAGTACATCGAGACTACCAACCTTTGGTAATGGACTCTTTGTACCGTCAGGGTCTGAATCATCCAGATCTTCTGAGTCATCATCTTCATCCTCAGTGGTTGCTTCCTCTTCAGGCTCTTCCGATACTAAATATAGTGTTTCTTCGAGCTGCAGTAAATATGTTTGCAAAGACTTCACGATGCTGACAGCGTCATTGCCATTTCCTGCAGCAGAACCTTTCAATTCTGTTAGCCATGCCTGCCAAGATGAATGCTCTGGAGCTGGAACACCACCACGGACTGCAGCCTCTTGAATTCTGAGTATAGTGGTCATTGCATGTTCAATCCCAGCTGCATCAAGCGGGCCAAAAAAACGATCATAAGGGGACAGCTGTGCCTGGGATTTTGGATTTGCAATTCCTCGCTGTCTTGAAGGGTTGTAGAATTCAGGCTTTTTCATAGGTCTGGAGGACTGACGAATAGGAGCAGCTTTACCGACGGTTTGCTGGAATTCCTCTATGCTTGTGTGTTTCTCCCGCTGTCGATCACTCTTCTTGAACGCGATCTCCACAGCATCGTACCTCTTTTCAATTGCCTGAGCCAAAGATAATTCTCTATAACCCCTACGGTCCAAGCTGCCTAAGAATGCATTCAGATGAGCAAGACTGGCATACATGCCCCAATTCCCCACGGCATCTTCCACTAGAACCGCAGTACGATAAGCACCCAGACCCCACCAGTATCTCCGGAAGTGACGGTCATGCCCTAATGGTGTACGCCTGACAGCGTATTTCTCTGCTTTTTCATCCAGAGCATCCTGAGCCCTAGCAAGCGCCTCTTCGGCTTTCTCTCTAGCTTCAGCTTTAGCTTTTTCAGCGTTTTTCTCTTCTTTACGACGAGCTTCTTGTGTACGCTGTGCGCGAAGCGTCTCTCCCAGCCACTTCGCCTTCTCTTTTTCTAGCCTACGCTTCTCTGCCTGCTGCATCTGACGGAATACAAGCAGTGCCTTTTTATCATCGTGATCCCCTCTGAATTCTACCAAGTCTTCTGGCAATTCAAATGATGGGGCTATCCTCGCTTGTTTAGATGCAAGGTCATCAAGCTTTTCCTCATCCATTTTTCTCCTTTTGTCTTCCTTTTCCTCATCGATAAGATCTTTTAATCGCTTGCGCTCTTCTGCTATATCCCCTCTGATGTCCCGTCTTGCATCATGTGCCATTTCTTCTCTTTGTGCTAAAAGACTTCTTAGTTTTTGGGTGTTCAATGCCACATCACAGAGATAATTCAGGAGGGCTAAATGTTGATCATGGGTTAAAGAGTCAGCTCCATTAAAACCGAGCATACTGGCAGAAAGTGAAGCATGCTCGCTAGGTCTCTTGTGTGGCATCTCTTTTGATTCAGCAGCGGCTGTCAACACCATGCGCCTTAGGACTTCTGGCCATGTAGCATCTGACAGCAAACACAGCCACCGCTTTTGCAATGGAGTTGCTTCGTCAGTCGAACGAGCATCCTCCAGTATCATCCCCATAAGCTTCAAATACAATGAATGGTAAACTTGACACTTGAGATCCTCAGCATCATTCCAGTTTTTTGGGAATATGTCTGAAGAGCTCACAAAACTCAACCCGAAAGAGCGAGCGAATTGTGACACAAAGTCTGAAATGAACAGCATGTTGGCCATCCGTCGACCATCCTCAGCATTCAGCCATGTTGCGGGATGAACATCTGATGCAGCACCGTTACGATGATACGGCGCATGTAAGAGCTCTAAATCCTCAATAGGATACTTCTTAGCTGCTGCAGCCTCAGCCTTTTTACGCTCACGCTCCTCCTTCTCCTCCAAACGACGTTTCTCCCTTTCTACACATTTTTCTGCCTTGATTTGCTCATTCTCCAGCCTCTTCTCTGCTGATGCCAATGCCTTCTCAGCAGAATCACTCAACTGTTCTGCAAGCTCTAGCCTTTTTTCTGCCGCTTTCAATGCGTTTTCAGCTGCCCTAAAGCCTGAGAGCTCTTGCTCCGTATCTTGTTCTATTCTCTCATGTACCATCTTAATAAATTCTATTTTTTCTTTCTCCAGCACTCTCAGCTTCTGTTGGAGCCACTGCCGATGTTCCAGCATAGCTTTGCGATCATCAGGATGTCCCTTGTACTTGCGGTCTTCTTCGCTCATTTCAAACCTTCGCAACGCTTCTGAGGAGATTTGGCCCTCATTCTTCTTTTTTCCAAAACAATTGCCACCACGCGCATCTTTTGCCTTTTCGTATTGCTCTTTGGCTTTTTGCAAGGCCATCCTGGCAGCCAATACATTACTAGTATGCCGCGCAAAGCTGACCTTGGCTCGCTTGAAAAGATGCTCAACTTTTGAGAGGCCGTCAACCTCTACATCACCCTGCAGCATGGCCTTGCCATCTAGTCCTGGTGGAGGTATAGCTTGAGTGAGAATTACAGTGCCGGGCAGTTTTGGCAGATTAGACTTGCGATAAACTAGTTTTTCAGGAAATAGAGCATGCAATGAATATATCCCCTTTTCCAGACGCACAAAGTTATTGTCGCGAGTCAAAGCAGAAGCAAGGGTTGATCGATTATTTTCATCAAATTCCCTGATGCCCAACTCCTTGCCCTTCTCCATGATACATTGAAGCGAAAGACCTTGTGGATACGTCGCAATCAGGATGTCCACAAGAGACTTCTTGACTGTCCCCTCAGCATACTGCTCTTTGACTTCATCCAAAGATTTAGGAGCAATAAGCGGACCACTAGGAATAATTGGCATGGTTTCCCGTGGCTTATCTGGTGCCTCAACATCCTTCTTGGCCCTTTTTTCTGCTTGCTCATGTGTATTCTCAGGTGCCTGTCTTTTCTTTGGGAGTCTTATACATGCAGCTAGTTGCTCTCTGACGTTAATTGGCATCTCCTCAGGCAGCGCAAACTTCTGCACTAATTCAGGGCTCTGGGCAACCCAGGCACGCTTTCTTCCATGATCATGACCCTCAGGGCTAAAGTTCTTTACAATATACGTCCTTAGCAAGGTCCTGGAGACTGGCAATTTAGCCATCTTGGATTTCTTCTGAATCGTCCTCACAGGCTTTCCTGGCTGCATTGAATTGTCATTACTGATTATGGAAGAGCGCTCCTCGACATTTGAGAGGCCAGCTTCATCTGCTGCAGACTCCTCTCTCTTATATATTTCTCTCACAATCTTGTAACAATTGTTTAATGCTTCATCCAAGCTACCTACAAAATGATGAACACTTTTGCAGACCTCTCCCTCTAGCTCAGGAGGAAACTTCAATAAACCAGCAATCGCCTTGGCCTCTTCCCGCAGAGCTTCACTATAAGTAAGGCTCCCCTGACCAGTGAACTTGCAACTCCATACTTCCTTTCGATATAGATTTACTTTCTTGATGAAAGCATCATAACCAAGGGTTGCCTCATCGGTCTCTTCAATGAACCACACCTGTAAAATTTGAATTCCAGTCAGTGACAGTGACTCGCTTCTTGTAGGGGATCTATGATAAAAAAGAAGTGGTACCTTTGTGTTACCGTCAAGATTATCAGGGATAGGATCAGTTAAGTAGGCCTTTCTGTTCAGCAACGGCATCCTATAAATCGATCATAGTCAAATAACAGAAGTGTTCTTCTACTGGCTTTTGCTTACTGCTACCTAGCGATTGATACCTATCTGAATTCAAAATGTCTCTCAAACAATCAAATGATACTGCATTGCGAAATTGAAGTACAGTATATGCGTTCTCCACTGCCCCCCATGGGCCATTACTATCTGATGAAGGGCACCATTCTATGCTTCGAAAGTAGTGGACAGCTCAAATCGCAAGCGAATTCCCTATCAGCCCAATGGCCACGGGTCAAAGTGTACACTCTCACCAATTCGACCTCAATCATTTAGTTTAAATTTATTCTTCCAAACTCAGCACTAAATCTAGTTGGATTGAAGGTTTTTTGGCTGGGAAGGAATTCCAAATCTCTGACTGATTATTTACAATGTTATGTTTGTATCCTTGTCCATCTAATGAAATCTTGTTTTTGTTTTTTTGAGGGACGGTTATATCTCGGTAAAACCTCAGATGGAGTTAGGCTGACAGCACTCACACTGGAAAGGCGTCATATCGTTCATAGACCGGTTCAACACGCTGCATATCAAGTGTGCAAAACAAATGCAACCCAGCACCAAGCATATACAAGAACAACTTCTCCCATACATGACACTCAGTCTGCTTCTGAACTGTTGTGCTTCCTGAGAAAAGCGGATGATCTCAGTGCTGCTGATGTGGCTTTGGCTTGGCTGGTTGCAAGTGAGAAAAATCTCGTCGTAGACAAGGAGATCTGTCAGCTCTCCAATACCCTTATTAACCTTGGTATGGGAGCAGCTTCTCAGATGACTCCAGCAGAATTAGGGCAGCTTGCATGGGGGGTGAGTTCTTGGGGAGGCCCTGCACATTCCTTGCTGCGGCACATTGCGTGCATGAGCCAGACAAGGATTAGCTCATTCCGACCCAAAGAAGCATGTGCGGTATTATGGGCATGTGCTAATGGCCTATCACAACAAGATTCTCGAGGTCTATTTGTAACTTTATCAGCTCTTGTAGAAGGTGGCATGACATTAGAGTTATTCACCCCTGAAGACTTGGCTGTCTTGGTAGCTGCCTGTTCAAAGGTAGGACTAGACTCTGTTTTCCATGCCATTGATGTGGAGGTTGCTGGTAGAACTGAAGAGTTTTCCAATTTAAGGGATATATCAAGACTACTTCGTGGGTTTGCAGATCTGGATTATCAACCCGTCGAGTCATTTCATGGCCTTACTGATCGATGTGGACACGTTCTCTCAATGACAGGCAATTTTGACCCATTTGAGGTGGGGCATTTATCTTTGGCCTTAGGAAGGCTTTATATGCAGCCAAGTACTGCTTTCTATGAGCCCTACTTGAAAACATGCACGTTAATTCTTTCAGATGAGACATCCAAATCCTGGCCCTGCGCCGCAATCATTTGGTGTGAGGGTAGATTGCAGCGCGCAGACCGTGTGTTTCATAAAGCAGCAGTCTTTCATCTGAGCAGAAATTTTCCGCAATACTCAATGTCAGAGCTCGCCGTGTCACTATGGGGTATTGCGAGCTTAAAAGGTCGAAAGTTCACCAAAACAGAACCCCTGCTTACTGCAGATATGGTGAAATTTCTCAAGGCTAGTGTTTGCTCTGGACCCTCCAGGTCAGCAGCAAGTGCCCTGTGGGCTCTTGCAGTACTTGTGAAGAGTAAAAAAGATATGGAAATAGCTAGGGATTTTATCACTCCAGCAGTTGATAGACTTCTCGACTCTGACAAATTAACGGCGGAAGAAGTAGCCACAACTGTTGTTTCAATTGCATCTTTAGAGAGCACACTTGTGGGGAAAAGGAAAAAATTCTTCCAGGATTTATGTATAAGACATATACATAACATTGATTCTTTTGTATTAGCTGATCTATCTTTGGCTGTCGTGCGATTGAAGTGGCAAAATCAAGTTCTTTTAGATGCTTTGGCTACGGCCGCTCTTAAGAAGTCCAAGGTTGCACAACCCTCAGCTTTGGCACAAGTGGTCTGGTCTTTGCGTTGTCAAGGCTTTGCATCACCTAAATTAGCTCAATTAGTTATTTATGGTTGTTTACCACATATTTGTACATATAGGAAGGAGGAATTCGCTAGAGTTTTGAGTGCTTGGGCATTTGCGGCTGAGAATGGAGCATGGGTGGGGGGTATAGAGGTTTCTGCACAACTCGACAAGATCAGGACTGTAGACGAAGTTTTGCCTTCATCTTTAGTATCGCTTCTTGTTATTTGCACCCATATGCATTGGCATGGCAAACTTAGACCACCACACAAACTAGTTAAGAGTTTAATATCTGCCGTGCAAGGTCACCGTCGGAAGGAGTTGAGTCCTACACAATATGAAAAGGCAAGCAAGACAATTGAAAGATTGCAATTGTGTCGACAGTACCCCAAGGATCTCAGATTGTCGGAGTCTGGCATGCACAAATTCCATAAATAGACTCTACATTGTCTGCCGGTGATAAGGGGGATGGAAGCTCGCATGCTGTTGTGGGAAGGTAACAAAATGCGTGTGAAAATGGAAATATCTCTTAAATATTTCAAGAGTAGCTTCAACTTATTGACAGCCTCCAATCTGTTCAAGGACTGCATCTATTCTGTCATCATTCTCCATACCTAGTTTCTCCGGTGTGTCATCTGCCAAAACTCTTTGACCGTCATGGAGAAACTTCACATATCTCATTTCAACACCTTTCTTGATACAGAAATGCTGCATGACCTTTTCAAACCTTTGATGAGGCTTCATTCGAAATTGGATCTGCAACACCACGGAATAGTCAGCGTTAAAGCAGGGATCAACTGTTCCGCTGTAGGAAATGGAAACGTACCACTCCGCCCTGCTGATCCTGGACCTTTATGTTTATGATATTTTGGGCGTCTGCCTCAATTTTGGGCTTATGATCTCCTGCACCTTCCATTTTTAAGTTTGATTTTCCGATCACTTTTATTCTCCTCTTCAACGTTCACCTTGTGATTCAAAGCAAAATTTGATTTTGGAAAGATCTATCCAAAATCGTAATCTGGGAGGGCACGGTGGTGATGTTGGGCATAGTCATGCAACCTAACGGGTGCATTATGGCCAAGCACTCTCCCCACTAGCTTTCAAACCTCGGCAGATGCATGCATAGTTGGACAAGCAAAGCCTGCAAACAACAATAAAGAGGCTATGGTATACACCTTGTGTTATCCGTTTGTCTCCCAATTGTACCTAGGGAAGCAATTGTAATTCAGTCTCATTGATCTTTAAGAGTGACCTGCTGTGGCATTCGCCAGCCACCTGGTTGCCATGCAAGACGATGTGAGATGTTTATAATGTCGGATCCGATTCCTACTTCATGATTTTTTGTAAATCTGAGCTACTGTAGAAATTTTGAAGGTAATGTAAGTCAAAACATTACTTGCTCAGACCTGACAAACTAAATCTTCCAGATTAGGCCAAAGTTGTAATTCACAAAAGTGCGACTCGCTCTTCCATGCTTATAAGAGACTAGCTAGTTGTTAGTATGCTTTATCTTGAAGTATTGTTACTGTGCATATTGTCAACTGTCGTAGGTATGGTCTTGTTCGATCTTTGCAACGTATTCTTGACCGTTGTCATACAAGATTGGAAACTAATGCGCTTGCTGGTTGTACGTACAGGTGAAGATTTGAGAGAAAGAAGTGGAAGGAATTTGACGTGGTGGGCACCTACAACAAATAGAGGACGAAGCCTCATTGACAGCAACGAAGGTTGGGTTGAGGTGTTGTCCTGGAAGCCTCGTGCCTTCTACTTCCACAATTTCATAAGTGAAGAAGATGCTGATCACCTTATCAGACTTGCGTTACCATACATGAAACGTTCAACTGTTGTAGGACAGAATGGAGACAGCGTCCTGGATGACGTCCGGACATCATATGGTACATTCATCAGACGAAACATTGATGATGTGGCCACAAGAATGGAGGAAAAGGTAGCTCGTTGGTCAAGAACTAATATGTCCCATCAGGAAGATACTCAAATTTTAAGATATGGTCTAGGTCAGAAATATGGTGCGCATATGGATGTATTGGAAGAAGGTTCCCCTCGGATGGCGACAGTCCTTATTTACCTTTCAACGCCTGAAGAAGGTGGCGAAACTGCTTTTCCTAGGACCACTGATGAGAATTGGGTAAGCGTAGAGACAAAGGACAGGCTAGGCTCACATCTGAGCGATTGCGCAAAAGGACATGTTGCAGCTCCAATAAAAAAGGGGGATGCGCTCATGTTTTGGAGTTTAAATCCTGATGGACACTCTAGAGACGGGCTCTCTATGCATACTGGTTGCCCCGTTGTAAAGGGAGTGAAGTGGACTGCAACAAAATGGGTGCACAATGCTCCTTTTAGACCTGAGACATTCGGTGTTACCTATCCGGATCCTCCTCTACCTGAAAATTGTGAAGATTCCTATGAGCTGTGCCAGCAATGGGCCGATGCTGGAGAATGTACAAAAAATCCAACATTCATGGTCGGTGATGGTTTCAGCCTTGGTGGTTGTAGGCTGGCGTGTGGGATGTGCCAGCATTGCGAAGATGCAGACAGTGAGTGCAAGAAGAACAATAGAGTGAAATCTGGCTACCTTCCTTACGAAGCGACAGATTAATTATAATCTTAAGACAAATGTACATGATTTTAATAAATTATTTGCATCAAAATTGTTCGAAGTCTAAATAGTCTTCCCCAAAGACATGCAATTTGGAAGGAATACTTTTAGGTTTTGTACTTTTCAGCATAAAGGCACTCCAAGTATTTAACCGTTGATAGCATGTCCAACAACATAGATACAATTGTACTGTCTCTAAAAATTATAGATACCACCTCTGTGCTCGAAAATAATTGCTGTATAACATCGAAGATACGACCTGGGCTTGCTGTACAGCCTGGTTTAGTGCTGCTGAAGGTAAGCATGTGCAGATGAAGGGAAATTATTTCCCGGTTGTGTAACTAATACACTTCCTCTTTTCAGAGCCTGTCTGGGGTCCCTTCACAGAGTACAGTATGCAAGGTCGAACATGATGCATCATGCCCTGCAGGCTGCATTCTGCTGAATAAAATGGTTCGAAAAAACATAAGCTTGCACAGTGGTGATCTAGTGACTATTGAAAAGGTAAGTGTAAGCTGCCGTGCCCCACATTGTCAGCTTTGGTACTAGCAATAACGGGTCAGCGCTGTGCAGAGTACTCCTCTTCGTGAAGCAAAATCAATTCAGCTACGGGTTGTAGATGGTACTCCTAGTAATCTCAAGCAATTCATACTGAATTCATATATTACAGACTATTTTCCACTGAAGACTCATGAGCAAGTATATTTCTATACAACTGGAAATAATGGTGGCTTCTTCAAAAAGAACAGTGTTGGGAAGAAAACTAAAGTTAGAGTTGTCCATACAAATCCCCCTGATGTCACTGTTCTTGTGACTGGGAGGACAGAAATTCTGTTAGATGGTGTCAGTGTAGGTAGAAGAGGAACTTCTTTGAGTTTGTCACCTCTCAAAGTACAGCAACCTTTGGCAGTGCCTGCCTCCAACCAGGAGGAGGCGGAACTATGCAATGCCTTAAAATATGTAGACTTGGATGATATGTGTCAGTACATACAGTCTAAAACAGGCAAACAAGTAGCTGTGAATACTCCTAGAAAGGAGGTCGAAGCACAATATATTGAGGCAGCCAAGGCAGCCCATAGTCAAGCAGTACTCGGGAGTCAGAAAGAGAGAAAAGATGTGTCCGAAACTACGCCGTCCACTACAGACGAAGCAGTGAGTAGATACTTCCAACAGTCAATGTGCATAGAACAAGGTGTATCTTTACCATCGTTAGCATCCTTTCCCTCCATTTCAAAGAAAAGGAATGGCTACCATGAGGACTCACTTAATATGTCACAGAGACATGGTGCCATGGGGCACCACATACAGGGGATTGCGGGGCCTCCTGCACCTTCTTTGTCTCCTTTTGCTGAAGATGCAGGGCCATCTGCTCCATTAGATATTTATTTGGCCAGTATATACAAACATGTGGGCATCCAGCCTCCAATTGAATCTGAGAGGCAGCAGAGCGCCTTTTCATCAGGCGCTTTGACTTCTAGAAAAACCCAAGAAATTAATTTTAGAGATTTCCAAAGTATCAAGCTCTTGGGAGAAGGTGGGTTTGGAAGAGTTTACTTGATGAAATACTTGAAAACCAAAGTTGCTGTCAAATTCCTAATAGAAGAGAAGGAGTTTTCTCACCCGTTGTTGCCTGATGATGATGATCCTTTGTTGAAGCCATTGACTGAGAAGCAATTGCATAAGCTCAAAGAAGAAGCAAGCCTGATGGAAGCAATGAGGCACAATAAGATAGTGCAATTTTATGGCATTTGCGTCAATCCACCCGCCATTGTCACTGAGTATATGGAAAGGGGAAGCATGCTGGACGTGATTAGGCTTGCAAAAGCAAATCCATTAGAGGCAAAGAAGTTGACCTGGATGAGGAGGGTCAGAATGCTTAAGGATGCAGCTGAAGGACTTGTATATATGCATAACTCGCCCCATGGTACCATCCTTCATAGAGATCTGAAAACACCAAATCTCCTCGTTGATAAAAATTACTCCGTGAAAATAGCAGATTTCAACCTTAGTAGACTCATTGAAGAAGCAGAGTTAACATCGTCACGTCAAACAACCAGTATTGCCGAGCTGAATCCAAGATGGTTGGCACCTGAGGTTTTAGAGGGAAAACATCCCATAAAAGCCAGTGATGTCTATTCATTTGGTATTGTCATGTGGGAGATGCTTACATATAAATTACCATGGGCACAATTGAGTATGTATGCTATTCCAGGAAGGGTGCGTGAAGGAGAGAGGCCCCCAATTCTGGACATGGCTAGTATTCCTGGTGCAAATGAACCTGCCGCTAGTGTGGTCATACCAGAATATGTTGCACTGATGAAAGATTGTTGGGCACAAAACCCCAAAGATAGGCCTTGTATTGAAACTGTTTGCGATCGTTTAGATTTCATTTTGAGAGTTGCATGGAGAGATGTCAGAACACAGGGGAGCGTGTCATCAGATGGTCGTTCCTCAGACGGATTTTGAATTCATATTTGCCTTATTGAAACCATTCATTGGAACATTACAATTTAGGTGCTGTAAGGTGAATGAATGTACAGGCGGACCTTGATCACGAGAAAAAATCGACAGCATAACCCCTCCAAGGGTACCAATTTAGAAGGTTGAAGGGATGGTCCTCTTCAAAATTATTCAGCTTCCTTTTAGGATAATGAGCTGGCCGATTGGACTTCTAGCAATTGCACATACCCGGCAGCGATTTGACTTTCCGCCTGCTGGCTTGGATGAAGCCCGGGCAGAGCTGATAATGTTTGCCCTACGTAGGTCAGCAAGTACTGCAGAAGAGGAAATCACAGCAGAAAGATGGCTGGCATCGCTTCAGATAGCTCAAGTCGCAGCAAGTAGATTGTTAGCCGAGATCAAGTCTGTCGATGAGCAACTTGCATTTTGGTCTCGTAGGGCAGAGCGTGGAGGTCATTTTTGGTTTGGTTTGTTCAGGCATGGGCCTGTATCTTTTGTCCAGAAGCTGAGCTATTTAATTAAGCATAGATCTATTGTACGAGATAGAGAGATTAGTGCAGCTGAGTTGGTTGAGAAGAGAGTTTTATTCTTTCGCCTCATTCGGTCAGCTTTGTGTGAGGCTTTGGCAAACGTAGACATGTCTGTCTCTCACCTTCACCTACAGCAAAATGGGGAACCCATCCAATTATTCGAGAAAGCAGAGCAAAGTATAAATCTGTGCATACAGGGCATTACGTCTGCATATGATCAACTGGATGTTGCCGCAGCAAGGGCACTGCGAGATCAAGGTGATGTACCAACTGCTGATGGCTCCCATATTTCGAGAGTGGCATTCCTTGGTGAGGCTCTGACGAAAGTTTTAAGAATTCCAAGGATACAAAGTAGTAGACTGGAAGAAACAGATACCACTCAGACTACTACTGAGATGCTTGCATCATTTCAAGAGGCACAGAGAGCTGTTGGCTTCACTGCACTTTTGCCCCCCCACTGCACCGTTCGGGAGGCATTATTGAAAGCTACTTCTGTTTCACAAAGGTTGCACGCAATTCCTTTGATTGAATTACCAAGATGGGTTTGTGCACCCACGATGATAGAAAGGCATTGGGTGGCATGTGTTATTGGGGGAGCTATTGCTGGGTATGGTACACTGTTTTTGTATAGACACTCGAGATTAAGTGGCAGTCGTGACCTGGAAGTATGGACAGGGCAGGGTGCTCATGCTTTTCAAGGAGTATGGAAAGAACATGTATTGAGTCCTCTAAACAAAGTGAGGGGAGAACTCTTCAACACATTTAGAAGGAGACCTTCAATAGTCACTATCACAGACTATGAAGCAGAGAGGGATTCCCTCGGGCGAATGCTGGAGGAGTTTAAAAGAGATCTTAAAAAACCTGCTGTCATTACCAGTGAGAGAGAACCCTCAGTACAATCAGGCATGGACCTTCTAATGCGAAGTTATGAGGATGAGCTTCGCAGGCCACTGAAGAACCTTATTGGTGGAGATTTGGCCAGATGTCTGCTCATTCAGGTTCAAAAACTGAAAGTAGATACCCAAGCTGCTATGCTAGAGATTGATCAGATTTTGCGTGCCAATGAGCTCTCCATATCACTAGTGGCAGCCATACCAGCGTTCCTTATCGCTGGAGCAACTTTGTATGTTATAGGGTCTTGGTTGACACCAGCTCCACCAGATCCTAGACGAGAGGCGTTACCTTTGCGAATGGCCATCTTGGATTTGGAGAGATCTTTGGTATCATTGTGTTCAAAAGTAGCAGAACAGTGTCAACTGGAGGATAAAGGAGAGTTCATTTTTAGATTAGGGGTGGCATGGGATGAGGCAGCACAGTTATTTGAGAGGCACCGAGGAATATTGAGGTCAGCAGATGCAGAATGGGGTAGATTAAGAGCAGATCTGATTATAATTGCAGCACCAGGTTCCTTGGAGATGAAGGCACGGACTGCTGAAAGGATGATGCGTTCTTATGCTGTTTTACAGAGATAGAAACTAGAGCTCAAGAGGGTCATTGAGGTTTGTAGGATGAAGCTCAGGATTGGGATAGTATTTGAAGTGGAGTTCTCCAACATCCTCACCACGAACCTTTGTCCATCCATTCTCTGTAACATGATACACAGACACAGTCCCCCCACTAGCGGCATCTCTAAAGGTGGCATGGTAGATAGACCTTTGGCCAAGCTCAATAGCTTCTTCTATTGGTAGATCCCACGAATAACCCTCATCTAGAACACCATATGCATAGAGAGAGCCTGAACCTACAGAGAAGACCTGCCCCTTCGTTCGTTGACCATCACTGTCTACATAGTAGAGTCCTGGACCGTTAGCGTCCCAGCCTGCAACCATCGTACCCATAGAGAGCCCCATTCCACGGTAAGAGAACATCGTATTAGCGAGTAGCTTGGAAGCTGCTCGTACTGTAATGCGACGTCCATTACTCAGCTCATATAACCTACATTGGCGACCTAAATTTCTTTCCCAGAATTGACAATCTGCAGCTCCTCCTGCCATTGTTCCCAACAAGTAAGGATTGATCTCGATGACCTTTTTAACTGTTTGTGAAGAAACATAGGACCCCTGACTGGCGCGGGAATCCACTGCTATGATAACACCACCTTGGAAGATGAAGCCCAGAGTCGTGGTGCCATGGTTGGGCTTGACAAACTCGACCACTTCCCGTTCAAACGAGTCAATCTGGTGTGCGAACAAGGGTATTAATGAGGAACTACAGCACAATAAATGCGTACGATTCACTTACGTCTGCGACTGCTGGCAAAGGGAAACATTCTTGAGCTGTGCCATCAATCCCACTCCCAGCTTGTATCCCAGTTTCTTCTTTTATAATACTTCTCTCTAAAGACGAAAAATCAAACTTCATTTTGCTATACAAACAAATGTTTTGTATTCAGAAACGAGCTGATCGTGACAATGGAGCGGTACAAGAACTGATCAGAAGTCAAAGCACGCAGGAGCCCTCAGATTGAATAAAGCGAGACATTAAAATCTAAGATACTCAGGATTCTTATAGGAAGGTGCGTCTATGCCCTTCCTAGATGAGTTAGTGCTGGCAACAGATGCATACCCAGTTATCGCAACGTTGCCGTGCTTTGCACTGCTATGTCGATAGCATACTGAATCAATCTACTTATCCAGGCCACAGATGCCCCTCATCTATGTCTCATGCAATCAGATTTACGGTGGAACCCGGCAAAATACTCTTGCACCATGCTATTATGATAGATGTTGGAGCAGCACTCACTTAGCGCCAGCACTGGGCGCTCTGAGATTTGACCAAACAATCAGCAGTCGGAATTAGAACGCAAATACATGTATATCTCAATGGACGAGTAGTTCAATTTTGAAAGTGTTGATTCAAGATGAAATTTGTGCAATACTGGCCAAGCTATCTCAACTTCCTTTCGAGATGAGGCACCATAAATTATTCAGATTGCGAGGTGGAGGAGGTGATGGCGGGTCAACCGGGGCTGAGTCGCGCTCGACGTATTTGGAAATGTATGCAGGAAAGCAGCATGATAAGATTGACCCCGAAGAAGAACGTTTAGCACGCTGGACGGTGTGCCACTTTTCTGGAGCACCCCTGCATCCACCATGCGTGGCAGACCAGTTGGGATATTTGTACAACAAAGAGGCTTTAATAACAGCCATGTTGACAAAAACTTTGCCTCCAGAATTATCACATATAAATGGTCTAAAATCTCTCCTGAATCTCAAGTTGGAGATAGCACCAAACCCAGGTGGACAGGTGCGCTTCACATGTCCTGTTACAGGAGCCGATGCCACTGGCAAAATTAAGTTTCTAGCAATAAGACCAAGTGGACTAGTAGTCAGCGACCGAGCTTTAAGAGAGTTTAAAACAGTTGTAGAAGAGTACAATGGTGGCACTTGGACTGCAGGAGATATTCTTCCTCTGAATCCACCAGCCGACGAAGTAGCGACTCTTCGGACTGGGCTTGCCCGCGTGAGGGGTTCAGAGGTGGCAAGGAAGGAGAAGAAAAGAAATAAGGTAGGCATGGGAACTGATGATGTAGAAGTCAGAAAGACGAAAATTCTAAAATCATGTCCGGAAGCAGCCACTCCAGAGGTCTGGTCTAGTTTATTTATCAATGAACACAAGCAATCGACAGAGAAGGGATCCGACTTTCTGACCAGAGGTGGGCGAGGTTATGTAATGTAATCTCCGCTACCTTGTAATTACACATATTGACCATAAAGTCAAGAAAAATTCTCCATAACTGGCAACTTTTACAATCTAATGGCCGGTATCCTAGGAAATATATGAACCCTAGCAGGGGAATCATCTCCTTGCGTAGCCGTGCGAAAACTGGGAAGTTCCAGCTCCTCTGCTAACCCTGAATCACTATTCCTCTCAGCCAACACGTCACCTGCAGTATTCTCAGGTGACGAGGGCTTAACGGATCCAACAATGGACAATGTTCGACATAACGGGCAATGTACTAATGCACATGTAGAATTTCTGTTGCCATGCCTCATCATATCTTGCAGACATTTTCTACAACACTTGTGCTTGCAAGGAAAGGCAGCCCATGAGTCATAAGAAACTTCGCTCGTCTCGAGGCAAATCGGACATTCTTCCTTCGACCCGACGTGTGCAGCCTCTGGTTTCCTAACTTTGAGCTTGTTTTCTTCCTCTTTTGTCAAGGCATTGACAGTAGCCCAATCCGCTGCTGTTTGCTGTGCTCCTCTTGCATATCGATTTTGAGACCCACCATTTCCACCATCATTTGCACCAGCATTCCTGGCACGCCGCCGCCGTCGCACCATAACGGTTGATGCCAAACATGCTGTAAAGCACAAGACGCCCACCATACCACTGATAACTAGTATTATTCCACAAGTGGCTCCACCCCCACAGATGCTGCCAAGAAGTGAGCTTTTGTAGTAGTCATTATTGCAACAACTTGAAACAGGGCCACAGCAACAGTCACTTCTCTGTTGATACTTTATTGGTGCAGTATCATTGTATATTTGTACGACTCCACCGCGGCAACAGCATGCAAAGGTTGTGTTTGATGCAGGGGGTGGTGGAGGTGCAAAGTCTAGGGTCGGAGAGGATGAAGGTGCTGGCAAAGGTTCTGTATTGTTGGGCTCTCCTGGCGTTTGTAAAATTCTTCGAGAGAGTTCTCGTCCTACTACTTTATAGGTAATTATGTGTACAAGCGACAAATATAGACAAATACCAGCAAATATCATTGTCGGGCTCCGCAGTTTTGGATGAAGTTACAAAGTCATCGAAGTTAAGAGCTTATATGCTTAAATAGTTCAGCTTTATTAGAACTTCGAATTAGTGAGTCAAAAATACAAGACGAAGGTCTACAAGTTGCACTTTTGTGGACCCGAAAGTCTCAGCTCAAATCCTGGAGGGACAGGTTCAAAGCACCTGGCAACCGTAGCTTTGTCAACCTGACCTAGTAGAGCTGGGTTCCAGTGAGGCTTTTCGCTCTTGGAAATAAGTAATGCATCCACTCCTCTGTAAAAATCAGAATCCACATTTGTCACCAAATGATAGACTAATCTATTTTCCATTTGAAAACATTCATCCAGCTCCATGGTGGCACCCTTTCTCAACTGCTCGGCAGTGAGCATCATAGACGTGGGTGACCCATTGAGCATAGCTTTCACAGCTTCTAGCAACCATTCTTCTTTACTTTTTTGGCAGATGAGGATGATTTCTCGCAATGTATTCTCCCCAAAGATACTTGCTATTGCTGCCATACGGGCTGAAGTTAACTGTGGTGATGGCAGTGGTTCTTTCCTTTCAAACGCAGCAAGAAGCTCTGAAATTTTGTTCACATTGCTAGAAATCCCAATTGAGCTGACTAATGTCGCCTCAATTTCTCCCAAGTATCTGGAAGGAATATAATGGGTTGCTATGCCAGCTCTCTTCACATCCAGGCCCTGCAACCGTGACCCAGTGTAGGCTAGGTATGCACCCATGCCCTTGGGTAAGCGTGGTAAGAAGTAAGAACCACCTACATCGGGAAATAGCCCAATTGCTAATTCTGGCATGGCAAACACTGTTTTTTCAGTGGCAATTCGAAACATGCCATGTATGCTGACTCCAACGCCTCCACCCATTGTTATGCCATCCAGAAATGCGACATGCGGTTTGTTGAGTTGAGAAATCAGATAGTCCACCCTATACTCTGAGCTAAAGAAACGCATTGCTTCCTCGATCTTGCCTTGCTTACCTAACTTCACTACAGATTTTACATCCCCTCCAGCGCAGAAGGCCTTTCCCCCATTTCCTTTCAATAATATACATGATACATCAGAGGCAACATTCCAGGACGTATATATACTATACAATGTCTCAACCATATTGGTGTTCAGCGCATTCAGGGCATGTGGGCGGTTTAGAGTGGCTATTCCCACAGAACCACATTTTCCATGCAAAACCTACAGTTGACGTCTCGTGGTCGGTTTCTGTCTGCAGTGTAAGGCTGGTGAACAGCTAGCCTACTTCGGACTCCATTTCAACTTTATACGAGTATAATCTGTTAAATAAAGGTGCTTTTGACTGTGCTCCAAAGACGAGTCGCTGAAATATCGACCAACGCAACAACATGTAATCAGCCACTCCCGCAGCGTGTCTGAATGCACTGATGACAAGTTATACCTCCAAGACTTTCAAAATTAGGAAAGATTCTTATCTTGTTACATTGTCCATGCTTCGGTTTAAGTGTAAACCACGAACGATGCCCAAGTATGCAAATCGGACCGCGCAGAAACGATTATATTGAAGCAATCGCCGACAATAACTGCTGAAATTGAATGTTACCAACATGAAGGCTTTTAACTCATTAATGCGACGTCCTGACACGGCAGGGAGTATACTGCCATCAGGATTAATAGCTGTCCCAGGAATAGTTTCACACGGTGACGCCGTTGTAAGAGAGTTCCATGAAGCTATGGCTCGTTCGTCTGATATGGCTGTAGCTGTGGCGGCCATCACTGCTCTGACTTCTGTGATTCGATCGTCAAAGGCCTCAACTATGATGGGGCTAGAAAAGGAGTTGAAGGATGCAGCCCTCTCTCTACAGCGTTGCTTTCCCACAGCTATCTCGCTCAAAGCTGGGTGCGAACTTTTCCTCAGGTACACCACTAGAACAACAGCTTTAGAATTGGACAACTTTGAAGCAGCAAAAAGCCGTCTCATTGAGCGTGGACGCCACTTTGCAGAAACTTCCAAGCGTGCCAGGGCTACAATTGCAGAACACGGCGAGCGCTTTATTCGACCAGGTTTTAATGTACTATGTCATGGTTATAGTAGAGTAGCCCTTGCAGTACTTAGAAAAGCAGCAGCATCAGGCCGACAATTCAGTGTGTTCATAACGGAAGGGAGACCTGATGAAACTGGTCTTCAAATGGCAAGAATGGTGGCAGAATTAGGTGTTCCTGTCAGCATTATTTTAGATTCTGCCGTCGGATATATTATGGAGAGCATTGACATGGTTCTGGTTGGTGCTGAGGCTGTTGCAGAGAATGGAGGTATCATAAATAAGCTGGGCACGTACTCAGTCGCCCTAGCAGCCAAATCTCATAGTGTGCCAGTTTATGTGGCTGCAGAATCGTACAAGTTTGCCAGACTCTATCCTCTAAGTCAATCTGACTTACCATTAGAACGAAAACCTATAGATTTTGGGCCCCTTCTGCCGTCTGGCGTAGAAATAAACAACCCTAGTAGAGATTTTACGCCTGCAAATCTGGTTTCACTCCTTTTCACAGATCTGGGAGTACTGACCCCAGCTGCAGTGTCCGATGAACTCATTCAACTTTACGTGTAAATCCATTATGTAAGCTGTTCCGTCTTCATCATAAATTCATCATTGTGTATTTAAAAGCTATGAAAGTTAATTCACGATTGTCTAAAGACCCTTCTGGGTATCTGGTTACTCAACCCCGATCGTTTCGCGTGTTCCCCAGTCCCAGGGTAGCACAGGAGAAACGCTTGATCTTGTGTCAAAGCTTATTTGAAAAGTCTAGAGTCGGCATCGTTGGCTCACTGGCGGCTTCTCTAGTGTTCCTTGCATCTCCGTCTGTATCTTGTGCTGCACAGGAAGTAATCATAAGCAACGCAAACCCCGTATTAGACCTTGCAAAGGTTATTCCCAGAGAACAGTTACCTTCTTTAGTTAATGAATTAAAGAGTTTAGAAGATGATTTAGGATACAGAGTAAGGCTATTTACCCGGTATGGACTCACCAAAGAGGCTCCGACGTTTGATCAAGTCCGATCTGGGTGGAACACAAGTCAGCCCAAAACCATAGTCATGCTGGTGGATCCATCCGCTCCAAATCTCATGCAGTTTAAATTCACCTCTTCGCTTCCTCTTCCACGTCCCTTCTTTACAGAGCTCTCAAGCAAGTATGGGAATATGTTCACAGTACGGAGGATGGGTGAATCTGCTGCGGTTCTAACTGCTCTCGAAGCTATAACTACATGCTTGAGGCAAGGCGGTTGCAATGTTGTTCCAGGCCTAGCGGAAGATGAATATATCTTTACATTAGTATGCTGCATTGCAGGGGGGATACTGGCAGGGTCTGCTGCTAGAATTCAACCCCAGGGCTTTGTCAAGAGCAGCTTTATTTGGGCACTTCTGTTCAGTCCTTTGTGGGGTATACTTTTCATAAGTTTTGGATTGGGTCCTGTTTTACAGAGAACTGATGAGATTCAGCCTGTCATTCAAAATATTGCAGCATTCATCTCATCAGCCAGTATTGTTTATTTTCAGCAATTTATCGCTCAAAAGAGTGGATTTTTACCCTCAATTGACAACACAGAAGAATAAAATAGAGCTTAGGTCATAATGCCATTGACACACCTCTGGTAAAAATCATACTGTCGAGTCCGCCATGAATCCACACTCTCTGCAATGAGGCCCATGGCTATCTCCACTACATGAGATTCACTCACATTCAAATGGAGTCTCTTCCTCAAACCTGACACAGCAGCATTTTTATTCCTGAAACAAGGGCATCCACTATTTGCCATCATTTCCACTAGAAGGCACAATCGATCAGAGTGCCTGCGAGTGGCCAACAAGCCTTGGATGAGCAAAACTTTGAAATAATCAAAGTGTTGGGATGGAGCTCCATCAGGGCCACTATCCATAACTTCCAGCATTTCTCGTGTCAACTTAAAAGGTGCACTCTCAAAATTCACCCCCCCTGGAGAGTTTGAAAACATGAATCCAAAATCGATATGGACTATTCTACCAGTGTCGTCTAGCAAAATGTTTCCATTGTGTCTATCCTTCAGAGACAACAAATAGGTCACCAAAGAATAAGCAGCCAAGCTCTCAGTAAAGATTCGCTGCACTTTAAAAAAATCTGGAGAGCCTTCCCCACCAAATTTGTCTTCCAGGTGCGATCTTAAACTAGTTCCAGGAGGAGACTGCGATTTGATATTGTGAATAGATGGTGCATTTGGAACCATCTCTATCAAAGCAGTCCTATTACTTGTCACTAACACCTCATATGGCCTCAACACCAGGGGCAGACCAGCTTCTCGAAATATTTCATCCAGTGTGGAAATGAGTTGCATAGCAAGTAATTCTTGCCTACAATCATCCCCAGATTTCACTATGACTGACCTTAGAGCCCATCCAGGTCTTCTCCCATGTAGAGATGACCTTCTAACACGCTCTTGTCTCGCTTCCCAAGCCTCCCCATATACAGATTTTGCAGCACTCCGTCTAACTGCCGTGTCTGTCTTCACGAGGGCTTTTTCCTCGAAAATTGGAGTATCTGGTGGCACTGGAATCTTGTGCTGTCTTGCAACTCTAGCAATAGCCTCAGTAGAAGGCATTCTATGATGCTTTGCTCCTAATGGAGTCTTTCTGATAGCGAGATCGACCCCCCCGGTGACTTTGAGTGTCACCTTCACAGAGGGTTGTGCAGGCGGCCTAGCTGGCTTTGGAAATTTGACAATATCAGTATTCACCAAAGGTAGTACTTGTTTTGGAGATGAAGCATTGCATTGCTTGCAAAATCCAAACCTACAAGCCCAGCTATTGCGAGTACACTGAACTATCGATACTTTTGGTTCAGGATAAACTGCAGCCCTCCGAGCCTTACTTAAGCCAACAACAACTGGGCTTTCATTACTACTATTGCTGCCTGTTTCTTCCCCCTCACTATTATTCCCACTATTGACTACTGGCACATCATTCAATACTTCCAAAGTTACAGTCACCAATGGGGCTTCGCCTCTCAGGCCTGCAAGAGCAGCATCAAGTGGACTGGCTGCGGATGATCTTCTGTGAATGCCCACTTGCGGTTCTTTAATTGGTTGCAAGGGACTTGTAGATGCATAACGAGAGCCTCCAATCCAAGTCCCACCACCCAAAGGTTGATGCCTCTCGGGTGTCGAGGGAGTCGGTCCTGCGCTCAATTGTTTTGCAGGATATTCCTCGAACTTTGGGGGAGAAAGACTTTGCGATAGATCTGGTGACAAAGTTTCTGTCGCCGACAGCGCAGCTGATGGTGGCCTAAATACGTGGCTTGAAGTACTACCCTGGACTGCATGCAATGCCTGTGCCAGATTGTTGGAGATAATCTCTTGTGAAGCACTTCTGTGATGTTGTGCTACCCAATCAATACCAGCCGCGGCAGCTTCTATAGCTGCCGCATTGAGTGCTGGCCCGTTGGGACTCGACAACCGTGCTAGTTCTTCTTGCCGCGCATCAGCAGCTGCCTCTGCTGCAGCGGCCCCTTCTTCATCTAGAACTTCAATCATCAGTGTAAAGGGTGCCTTTTCTCTAGAATTCAATAGTACGCTTTCCCTCCAGGCTAATCTCACAACTCTTTGATTATGGGTCCCCATGGGGAACCATACAGCCATTCCAGTTTTTGACGCGCGCTCCAACTCAGCATTGATGCTTTGCAATGCCTTTCTCAGTGCCCAATCCCTTTCTTCAGGTTGAAATACAGTAAGTCCTGAAGAAGCTGCACACAGTGCTTCAACGAAATCTAATGTAGCTCCAAAGGTTGTCTCTCTTTTCCGGGGAGAACTCGAGGGGCTGAATGGCGGTGACATGCCACTGGGGAAACTGTCGTTCCAGTTGGCCGGCGTGCTTTCATCATCGATAGACAACCCTGGCACTCTTTTGGGGGTGACATGAATCGGCGAAGGAACGTTGAACTCAGAGGACATCTCGCTACTTTCAGTATTTGGGGGCTGATCTATCAAAAGACCTTCCATCCCCGTATCCATGAACAAAGAAGAATATATCCCGCCCGCTAAGCCATCTGGGCTGCTGGGACGCTCAACATCACTTGGTGAAGGCAACACACTGTTAAAACTGCCATCTTCCAACGAGGCTCTGAGAATACTGGGAGTCCTCAAGGAACCCACTGGGGTGGGAAGGAAACGGTTGCCGACTGTCTTAGGCAGTGGAGGGCTCATTGGTGGCAACCTGAGGTGTTTGAAAGGTACCTCCCAATGACCTCCCAATGCAGCTTGTTCACATATTTCTAGCAATGATATCACATGAGTATTCTTGGGGTTGTCTTGAGAGATGGCCAGCAATAGCCAGTATGTCTTCACAGCAATCCTCAAGGACTGAGCACACAATGTCACAAGAGCATCTTCTAAAAGTGTACCTGGTCTTTGTACACATAACTGACAAAATTGGGACAGATACCTTTCTACATCAGGTTCAGGTAACGCTACTAATCTATCACAAAGGTAAGCCTGAACAGCTGGAGTTGTATTCCGGTAAAGGTACCTGCTCAATTTGCAGAAGGGTGGTAAGGCACCAGAAGGGTAACAGGACCAAGTAGTATACGTGCTTCGTTCAGTTTATTCACTTACGTTGTTGCTATCCAGGCATCAAACCACTCGCTCTCAAAAAAGCGCAAAAGCAAGTCTTGCTTAAGGCCTTGTTGTAATTGCTCCCCCGAGTGAGGGTCTGCTGCACCTCCAGCTATTACATTCCTTATTGACATAGGTGCTGTTGATATATGCATTTCACAGCATTATTGCGCTGCACAATATCGCCTTTGCCTTAAAAATTAGTTGAAATTGTTGTTTCTGCTCAGGGCACCAAGTCTATTTTAAGTATCTAATCATAGCATTTTCCAGTGCAATGTGTTATTTGCTATGTTAGGAAGTATGTAATTTTTTTACCACCGTGGAACCACACTCGAGCTCGTTTATGTCATCTTGCGCCTAATTCTGTCAGTCAAACTATGACTGGCGACCTGTCTCTGTATGAGCTAAAACAGCTCTTACTAACTGCATATCACACTAAGACATTGTTAACTGCCGGCCAGTCGAGTTAAATATCTTTCACTCGCGGTTGATCAGTCAAGAGTTTCTTGTGATGGCTGGACCAGCTATTGCCCCCAAGGGCGAAAGTTATAGGTACGTGATACCTTCAATCGGTATGAAAAGGAATCGCCAGCACTCACGTCATTCGCCGACTTTGGCTGGATTGCAGGGAGAACACCAAGAAGAAAGATGTCCGTCTCATGAATATAGAAGCCGCCAAAGCGGTTGCTGATGCAGTAAGGACAAGCCTAGGTCCTCGTGGAATGGATAAAATGGTAAGATGGGTAGAGTTATTTGTTGTGCTGAGAGCTGTCTTTTAACCTGCCCCCACCTCCCTTATAATACCTTATGTAGGTTGCGCAAGCCGATGGCGAAGTTATCATTACAAATGATGGCGCTACAATCTTGAACAAAATGCGTGTCGAACAGCCAGCTGCTAAAATGCTCGTGGAGCTCTCAAAAAGCCAAGACGTTGTTGCAGGGGACGGGACAACCAGCGTCACTGTCCTTGCTGGGGCGCTCTTGAAGAAAAGCCTTGATCTGCTGGATAGAGGGATCCATCCTACAGTTATTTCTGATGCGTTTAATACAGCTGTAGGAAAGGCAGTGATAATTCTCAAAGAGGCATCCATCCCAGTTGGTGCAGATGATCGCGAGTCCCTCATACAGGCGGCAACAACGTCTTTGTCCTCGAAAATTGTATCTCAACATTCTGCCTTGTTGGCACCCATGGCTGTGGATTGTTTGAAAGCCATTATGGATCCTAATAGGCCTGAACTGTTAGATTTGAGGGACGTGAAGGTGGTGGGAAAAGTTGGTGGCACCATTGATGACTCTCAGATAGTAGAGGGACTGGTCCTTGACTCTAGAGCAGCAGCAGCTGCTGGTGGGCCCCGTCGAATGGACAATCCCAAGATTGCTCTTATTCAATTTTGTGTTTCTCCTCCGAAGACAGACATAGAAAACAATGTTATCATAAGTGATTATGCACAGATGGACCGTATTTTGAAAGAAGAACGAAATTATATACTGGGGATGGTTAAAAAAATCAGGGCATCCGGCGCAAATGTACTCCTCATTCAGAAGTCTATTTTGCGTGATGCAGTGACTGAGATGTCCTTACATTACTTGGCCAAGGCCAAAATCATGGTAGTGAAGGACATTGAGCGGGAGGATGTAGAGTTTATCTCCAAAACCTTGGGGTGCACCCCAATTGCCCATATTGATCAAGTAAAGCCTGATAGACTGGGCCTAGCTGAGATAGCTGAAGAAATAGAGGTGGGTAAGGGCAAGGTCGTGCGAATTACGGGTATTCAGAATCGGGGACGTACTGCCACTGTCCTCTTGAGGGGTTCAAATAAGCTGGTGATTGACGAAGCAGACCGTTCTTTGCATGATGCACTATGCGTGGTAAGATGCCTCATGCAAAAGCCATTTCTGTTGGCTGGCGGAGGCAGTGCCGAAATGGAAGTCAATCATAAGCTGAATGCATGGGCAAAGACACTCAAGGGGGTGGAGGCATTGGGCGTAAAGGCATTCGCAGAAGCTTTAGAGATTATTCCATATACCTTGGCTGAAAACGCTGGTTTGAATGCTATGGAAATTGTGACTGAGCTAAGAAACAAGCATGCAGCTGGAGAACAGCATACTGGTATAAATGTGAAGAAGGGGGCAGTCTCAGATATGTTGGCAGAGAATGTCGTACAGCCCTTGCTGGTCAGCACAAGTGCCATGTCCTTGGCTACAGAGTGTTGCATGATGTTGCTAAAAATTGATGATATCACGCCTGTAAGATGATTATACCTTCCGAAACTCTGTTAGCTGCCCCCACGAAGGCCCTACACTGATTTTTACTGGCAGTGATACTGTCAAAGCTGCTACCCCTGTCATACAATCTTGAATGATTTCCAAAGCTTTATCCAATTCATCCTTTTTCACTTCAAACAAAAGCTCATCATGAATTTGCAGCAAGAGCTTGCATGCACCAAAAGTCAGCTCTCGGTTTGATCTGTCATGCACCAAGACCATCGCCCGCTTCACGATGTCTGCAGCACTACCTTGCATGACTGTATTTACTGCAGCTCTTTCTGAGGCACCATTATCGTCCACATCTATGTGAGGGAACCACCTCTTTCTGCCACCCAACATTGTCACACACTTTTCCACCCTACATTGGGCTACTATCTGGCTCAATTTGGCCTTTATGCCGGGAAACGCATTTAGGAATCCTTCTCGAAGATGCACGGCATCCTGCACTGCAATATTGAGCCTGTCAGCAAGAGCGCCGGGACCTAGACCATAAAATAAAGCATAACACAGCTCTTTTGCAAGAGCTCTGTCATTTGCTGCAACTTTGGTCGCATCAATATGTCTCCAGTTTGCTGCCATCAGAGTAAAGGGATCCTCAGGACCTTCAAGCAAATGAGATATTGCGCTGTCATTCGAGAAATGTGCAGCCAGACGGAGCTCAAGTTGCCTGTAGTCTGCTCCAACCAAAATACTGTCTTCTGAAGCAGCCACAAAACCGTCCCGCACATTTGATTGCGCACGCCTATGTTTTCCTCCTTGTGTCCAATCTACCAGGGCTGGAGATCCCACATTCTGGGTTGGCGTTACCACAAAGCTGAATGTCCTTGGGACGTTCTGCAAATTAGGATTATCCATCGCCAAACGACCAGTCCCTGTGGCCGTCTGAAGAAAATTCCCTTTCAATCGTAGAATGGAATTCTTCGACACTACTCCATAATCTGCAGCCAACGATAGATAGGAACTTATATCGTCGATTGTAGAGTTGATTTTTCTATACTCCAATATCACCGGGATGATTGGATGTAGATAGTCTCCCTGAGGGTCTTTCAATGCCTCTAATTCTCTCTTCCCAGTAGCATACCTTTTATTTCTGCCTTTCTTTGCAGTTGGTGGGGGAGGGAGGTGGAGAATATCAAACAAAATATCTGAAACATTGTGCGTGACTGCTGTCTTCTGGGTACCCGCCATTCCATCAATCTTCATCTGTAATTCACTTCTTCTTCGCCTCAGGCTAGCCAAACCCTCTTTCAGACCATCAACATTAACTGCAATGCCTACTTTCTCCATGTCATAGAGCACTGGAACAAGAGGCATTTCAATCTTGAAGACAGCAGCGAGAAGGTTCTTCTCTACTAATTGAGGCTCTGCCAGCCTGAATATTTTCCACGCAATTGCAGCTATGTTGCAAGCGCAGAGCCCAGATGGATCCAACCAATCCTCACGATTGTCTGGTAAGCCTCCACATGCATCTGCTCCAGCTTGCTCACCAAAACACTCTTCAAGCACAGCTCTGGGAGATGGTTCTCTGCCCTTGCGTCGTCCACAGCCGCCAGAAAGAATCAAATGTCTATCTGCAGCAGGCCCATCAATAACGAGATGGGAATCTGGATAGAGGGCCCATGTACAAATTCTAGAATCGTACAATCTATCATCTTTCATGTGCTCAAAGATATTATCGGGATTATTCAGTTTGGCAGCTGTAAACAGGCTACGAAGAGCTCCGACACTACGTTTCAATCCATAGAAAGCTACTCGCCATTGACTGTGCGTCAATAATTCGACTATCCCCTCCACAAGCAGCTGGGGTAGTTGTTGTGGGACTGAGATGTATGCCACCTTCGAGTCACCCCAAGACACAGCTATGGCCACCAAGCCATCAGCATTTGTCGGTTGGACCCCTAGGGGATGGCGGGAAGCTGCTGTTCTTTTCCGCCCTTTCTTCTTCCGTGGAGTCTCAGGCACCAAACGGCCAGCAGTTTGCATACTATGTTCGAAATGAACACCTATCAAATCCACACCCAAAGTCACAAAAGCACAAATCAACTGGGACACATCAGGGCCAATTCGTTGGGCGCCCAGCTGGTGTGCATTAAATGTTTGAAAAGCAGGTGTTGCGAAAGATGGTTGCTTTGCGACCATCTTTTGATCTTCTATCATGCCGTTTGACGATGGCTCTAATGTCTGGCTGTGCAGTTTGCCTTCTTGTGCCTCCAATGCTTCTGCAATTTGCACTTTCAATTCTGTTGGTAAGTGTTTTAAATGCATAGCATGTGGTTTGTGCAAAATCCGGGCATGATAGACGATCTTCTTGGCTGTTTCCTTGGCTTTCTTTTCAGTGGATCTAGGATGCAGCTTCAGATACAAGTCCATAAGCATCTGCGCATTAGTTTTAGTTGCAACATCTTCAATAGTGCATATCGACTCATTAAACAGAGCTCTTGCCATATTCTTTGTGAGCCCTTCAATTTCTGCCAGTGCAGCAATGTCAGACTTAACACCTGTCTTCATCCGAGTACTCAATGTATGCATTGCATCAGCCAATATCGTGTTGCCTATTCTTTGGCAGAATGCCCCCACATTTTTTGCAAATCTACTAGTATCACTGACAAGATCACCAATATGACTGCCTATTTTCCATCTTTGCCTAACACTTTCAATTGGTACCTCTCCAATGATGTCACATAATACCAGTGCACATGCAAACCTCCTGTGCCTAGATTCTTGGCATGGGATCGGAGGACCACCAATATTTCTACCTTGCAAATAGTGCAAACTTATGCCGAGAGAGTCGGCAATCTCCTTTTCTGACCTGCTAAAATTTTCAACCACTCTGAGCAAATAAGATATTTGGTCCCGCCCAAAAGGAATGGAGCACTCTGGAGGAATGCAAATATATGTTCCATGCAGATCAGATTCACTATTGTAGCCGCGGGCAGCACATTTAATATCAGCATGAATCCTGAAGTTATCCAAGAGAGGAAGCCCCGTCGCAACCATTGCTTTTCCGACATCTGTTGCCTCCCACTTCTCAGATTCTGTATCATAATATGCCAGTTGAGCAGAACAATTGATGTTGTATCGGGTCTCTGCCAGCTGGGTGCGTGGTGTATTGAGAAACTCTAAAGCCTTTCTGCCTTTGCTGACGAGCACTCCCCAATCTATTGTGTGCGCCAGTAATGTCATCCTCAGATAAGATTCTATGTCAGTCACTGTTCTGACAGCCCCAGCTACTATTCCATCCAAGAGTAGACGCTCGATGCCTAACGGTTCATGAAGAAACTGACTCTCAAGGACAAGGCCTGCATCCTTTCCATGAATGAGTCGTTGTACATATTCCTCACTGACATAAGGAGCTCTCATCACCACAACCTCACCCATGTCATCAAGACCTGCTCTTCCAGCACGCCCTGCAATTTGCCTATATTCTGCCGCTTTGAGGAGGTTCTGGGGGGTACCAACATAGAGATGCCTCAAAATGACCCGTCTAGCAGGCAGGTTCATCCCAGTTGTTAGGGTCTTGGTCGCCAAAACAATCAATACTGCACCACATTTGAATGCCTCTTGAATTACTTCCTTTTCGGCTGGGCTCAGATCTGCTGTATGCACCCCAACACCTCTCCTTACTAAATTGGCGAGGTCCTTGGAATCTTGATGTGCATTGGCCCTCTCAATTGCTCCAGCTGCTTGTTCTCTGCTGACATAGTTTGGGCTAGAAGACAACTTTTCAGGAATGTTTAGACAGCTCGCTAGATTTATGGCTTCCCTCATGATGGTTCTCTTTTGCCCAAAGAATATGAGTACGCCATGACCTGCTGCGACAGTGTCTCTCGCCAACAAAGCTATTCCATGAGGGTCTACCTTCACCAGTTCTGGAGAATCGTGCTTCAGATGTGCAACCAACTGTAATTTCTCATCAACAAGTTGTCCATCTGGATGTTTTATGTACTGTTGCAAAGGAACAGGTCTGAAAGTTGTGGAAAACAGCTCAGCATGCAGCCACTCAGCTGCTATTTCTGGATTTGAAAGAGTAGCTGACATGCCAATGATTTGGATTCCTTTCTTCCTTTGAGATGCGTTGCTCATTTGAACACTGGTAGAGCAGTATTTTATTTTTGTCAACAATGACTCCAGCATGTGGCCGCGCCTGTCTCCAGATATCATGTGCAATTCATCAATCACCACACAAGATATCTCTTCTTCCAGCACACAGGGCCCTTCCATTATTCTGAATATGAGGCGACACGCGTTCTCAGGTGTTGCTATTATTATACCTGTTGTTTTTGAAGAGATGTCACCTCTGTGGCATGAACCAAAGGCCTCCTTTACCTCCTTAATCAGGGGAGCAAGAAGGTTGTTGTAATGGATCGCTTTTTCTTGACATAGAGCCACAAAAGGCAGGACAAGCAAGCATTTGCGATCAGGGTCTTCTGACAACCTTCGAAGCATTATAACATCTGCTACAAGAGTCTTACCAGAGCTGGTAGGAGCAGATATGATACAATTTCTTGACCCATTTGCCACGCCACCATTATCAGCCATCAGACATTCAGCTTGCCAGGGATACAACATTTCCCTGCTGCCAATGCTCTCTGAACACACTGCCGCGACGCTGCCGGGTAAATAATCACTAAATCGTCTGTTTTCTGAGGGACATACTGATGTGGTAAATCCACTCGTTCTGCAAGAATCTGTTGTTGGTGGATTTGGGGGACTGATCAAGGCTGGAGCCTCGGGTGTGCCTGCCGCACTATGATGCCTGGGTGACAATTCAGCCTCATTGGGTGGCTCATACATGGCTGCACTTGTAAGTATTGTATCTGAGACCATGTAGGAGAATGATCCACTATTACACACAGGTTGACTCTCAGTAACTCTAAAATCTTTAAGCCATGCATCCAAAAGATCATCACAGGTGGGAACATTGTGAAATCCATTGCACTGGTTGAACTCCTCAGCAGGGGGAGGAAGGACTGTCAATACTAAATCCATATATTCATTTGGTTCATCATTGGTAATGGAGCGCCTCGACTGATCGTTTGGAGACACTATAGTTGGATGCAGCTCTGCTTCATCAGCTTTATTGAGGGGCTCAAGTGAAACCAACTCATCCATAACTGGGGATGTGGTCACTGTGGGACACACCGTTGTCTTCTGTCTCTTTCTCCTTGGATAATCTACAGATGCTAATCCACTTTTATTTTGTAGAGATTGATCACGGCTCACCGATACCAGAGTGCTCCCTACATGCTCTGTCCCATAGCGTCTGACGTCAGTCACACTGGAAAAGGAAGGATTGTGATCGAGAGAAAAAGGAGCTGAGAAATTTCATTATATCTACCTTTGATGTTTTGCGTTTTTCGTCCGGTTCATAATAATGAAGATAGCAAGGGGTGTAGTTCAACTCATTGGGAATTTCGCAAAGAGAACCCAGTCGTCGAGTGTCTACTAGAATTTCGAGGCGTCTCGGTAGTCTTTTAAATTTAAGGGTAGATTGAAAGGCATCCGCGATGCTTATAACTAAATTGGTAATGTAGAACGGTAGATTTTAGGCATCCTGCTGAGAACGCTGCCAAAATGGCCAGCAAACCTCATATGTAACGTCCTCACTCACTCATTGGGCAGGTATTTCTTCAACATGTATGCTCCAGATGGATCCCTGAGCATATGGCTCACAAGCTTTGCTTTTATATTAAGCGGAGCAATGCCAAAGGTGACTAATGCAAAACCGAGCAGTTCAGTTGAGCTCAACGTGCTCGCTAAGAATCCCCTCCACAATCCATCAGGCAAGTTGAAAAAGGTTGTAAAGAAATCACATGTAGCAGTCAAGTCTAATGAGCACAAGAGTTCCATTCCAAAGACATGGAAAGCAGCTTGTCGCCTTTTCTCATCACTCCACAAGGTTTGCCAGACGGCCTTGACGGCAGAAGACTCATCGGTGTCCAAGGCTTTGACTATGGCATCAGCAACCCCAGGGGCTTCTCTCAGACTACGCGCAATGGAATACCCAGTTGCAGGATGCACCAAATTTGCTGCAGCTCCAAAAGCTGCTATATCTTGCTCTTCAATTGGAAGTGGACCCCCTGTGGGAATATAAGACCATTCCTCCTCATGAATTGTTTTTATTTTTATGCCTGCAGCAGCACATCTTCTTTCTAATCTCCGCTTCAAAACTGCAAAAGGCAAAGCAGGTTTTGCTACCAGGCAAGTTTCTTCTAAAAACACTCTTCCAGAGTCATCCAATGGCATTGCATACAGAAAGGATGGGACTTCCGAAGTCGTTCCCCACAAGCCATCTCCACCATTAGGGTGTTGACCTGCAACCAGCCTCCGTGCCGTCGCATCATTCAAACCAGTATGATGCCTTCTAAAATCCATAAAAAGCATGGTATTGGCATCGTACATGCCTTCATATCCCTCAACAGAAGCTTCTATACCATAAGCAGTCTGAGCTGCCACTCCTGGGGCCCCCTCTTCATATTTCAAAAATCGTCCTGCAGCAGCCCCAGATGCCAAAATTGCCAGTCTACATTTGATTGTTTTACCATCTGAACATATTAAAACTGTTGTACCTTTCTCTTTACTGTCAATATTGATGACATGCCCTGGTATATAGGCTGCTCTGGCTTCTGCACACGCCAATAAGAGCTTTGAACGAAGTCTTCGTCTGCACACACGACCATATGCTCTTCCTACTTTGACTGCTTTACCTTCTTCAAAGAAACAGGTTGCATCATCCCAGACCATATCAAGACAATCTTCGAAGCCAAGCTTTACAAATTCATCCCTCCAAACTCCATAATTATTCACAAATGGAGCATCTGCGCCAATAAGAGTGACCGACAGACCTCTTTTACCAAGCTCTGCAGCAAGTGCAAGGCCTGAGGGACCGCATCCTACCACTGCTACATCAAACTTATCTACTGTATTTGTAGCCGACAATATGCTAGCAATAGAGGGCTGCTCTTCATCAAGTTTACTTGCTTGGAGTTTGACGAGCGGAGCCTCATAACTTCCCTCCCGGTTAATTTGGTTGGCGTCTAGATGCACTACCTTCTCTGACACAGCAACCGTAGCTTGGGGAATAACACAAGGTTTAGTCAAGCATCTTTTTACGCACTGCTTTAGTGTAAAATTGCCAAGGGGATGCAATGATGTCTGAGTTACGGCTTTCATCTTACTAAGGAACAATTGCTTTGAGAAATTTCAAAATAGATGTATTATTTTAATACTGTTTTATACTCCTTGATACATAAATGCTCTCAACGCTCAACGCGATGGGATTCAGATCATACAAAATTGAGGTATGTCTTAACAATCCTCTAACGAAGAATCAAATAACAAACTTACTAAAAGTATTCAGCGTAAGAGTAGCAGGATCGCACGCCAATAGTTGACGTATCTTGAAGATAGCGTTGCATGCTGCCTGTCCCTCTCTGTGTACTGCTACGTGTTCTACATACCCCAGATGCTGCTCCGTATTCCATTGATGCCAACCCAGAATGGAGAGAGCTGATTTATTGGCTTTCCTAAATCTTTTAGGAACTGAAGCCTCTCTTTGCCTTCTATTACCGCTGCAATAACCAAAGGCGCAACTAGGCCAAGAATAAATGCCATCGACAGGTCGATAACCATTTGCCGCGCTCCTTGACCAATCATGCACTCTGTTATAAATAAAAGACTCCATAACACAGAATGCAGCCATATCAAGTCCTTGAGCAGGATCTTATCTGCTAAGGCTAGGAGGGATAGGGCTATGTAAGTTGGAGATGGTGAAAAGGAAAGGTAATTCCTGCCAACAAGTGTGCCCAGCATGGCAGGCAAAGCAGAAATGGCATATCGTTGAGTCTTTATCCTACTGTGGAGCAAACAATGCAATGGCTTTCTTGATCTGAGTGCTTCCCATTTGCCTATAAAAGTGAACAATGCAATCATCTGAGAGCCTAACAAGAGAACATATTGAGTCAACAGCCAGTTCTTCGTCTCAAACCTATTCCTACAAAATGCAAAGGTTGTCACCTCAAAGATGATATCTTATCTGGTATAAGAATGACTTACTCCTCGAAGGTCAGCATCAAGGTCTTGACTGTGCCAATAGCCCATCCCCCTGTTACAAGACAATGTACCCAAAGGCTCGTGTCTCGATACTTCTTGGCAGAGAACACTGAGAAAACTTGCTCCAACCTGCGAAATTCAAGCCTAATCAAAGCACCTCTTACTCAGGGAGTGTATATATACCTACTGAGTATCATAAAACTCCAGGTGAAGCGCTTTATTGAATGAAGGTGTTGCCATCTACTGATCACTGTTTGACGTTACAGTTCATGTTGCATTCCCGTCAATAGGCGGCCATTGAATTTCTGCGGCCGTGACGCGTAACATTTTGTAAGTTGTCTGCCTATCACGCAGTTGATACTTACATAGACATGCCCAGCTTGCCATTCGTTCCCGCGCCCTGCATGAAGGAGGATCTAGCGGCGATTCTTCGTAAGCAGCTCACCGCAAACAATAAGCAGTATCAAATCGTTTATAACAGTCTATTCCAAGAATAAATTCCAAGATGCCTAATCCAGGTAGGCAGACCAATCTGTGATGGACACCCTGCTCATCACCATGATCTCGGTAGATGAGCGATGTATTGTCGCTTATTTTACAAGAGATACCTGCCATAACGTTATTTGGAGGATTACAACTAATAATTAGTCCTATCTTTGCATCTGCAGTTGTTTTCTTTGACGTCTCTGCCGGCAGCACTCCCTTGGGTCGTATTGAGATGACTCTTCGCGCAGATGTCGTTCCAAAGACTGCTGAGAACTTCCGTGCTTTGTGCACAGGCGAGAAAGGTGTTGGAAAGTCAGGCAAGCCTCTCCATTTCAAAGGATCCACCTTCCACCGAGTCATTCCAGACTTCATGTGCCAGGGCGGCGACTTCACAAATTTCAATGGCACTGGGGGTGAATCCATCTATGGCCACAAGTTTGAAGATGAAAACTTTGTTCTCAAGCATACTGGACCTGGCATCCTCTCCATGGCTAATGCTGGCGCCAATACAAATGGTTCCCAGTTCTTCTTGTGCACTGTCAAGACCGAATGGCTGGATGGCAAACACGTTGTGTTTGGTTCAGTAACTGCTGGTATGGATGTTGTGAAGAAGATTGAAGGCTATGGTTCCCAGAGTGGGAAGACTAAGCAGACAATAACCGTCACTGATTGTGGTCAACTCAGTTAGACAGCGTCCCTATTAGATTCCAATCCCCAAATTTCGCGTCTGATTTTTTCACTGTAAACGACACTATAAACTAGTAATGATTATACATGCTCCGCGTTCGGGCATGCAGACTCGCTGAAGTCCACTCTCTGTATAGATGTTTTTCTTGCAATGCGTCTCGCAGCGAGAAAGACATGTTTTCGAATATTCATGTAGACGACGAGAAGCCTCCGCAATCAAAGTCAAGTATGTTTTCGGTTGAGTTGCTGTACGAAACCTGGTACTATCCTTCACCGTCTTCACCACTGTTAAAATTGCAGAAAGGGATAATACACTTCGCTACCTTGTCCTCAGCAACAGAGCAGACAGGGCTCTTGATATTTTAGAGAAGTCTATTAATCAAACGCCAATCATTATACCTAGCATTGGACACAGCAGAGTTGAAAAGGCAAGGTACTTAAAACTACCCCCGGCCTCTGTCGTAAATAAGGTCTTAAAATTGGCTACATATCGATGCAATCCTAGTGCTGCCCTGAAGTCAGCTGATATTGCAAGGCAATTAATGTTGGAGAATATTCAGTTATATGATGAAACTCTCATTCTGCTGACGAGAGCAATTGCTGGCTCAAGCAAGCCCGAGCAGGCCATGCATTTCTTTGATGAATATTTGCGGATAGTGACACATAAACTGGAAGACGATGACTTTGTCAAGAGCACTCCATTTCAACTGATAAGTACCATCTTAAGGGCAGCTGTGAGAACTGAGGACATTGATCTTGCAATGTTATCTCTAGCACGCCATGCTTCATTAGGCCTCATTCCTCATCCGCTGGCTTTGGGGGGGCTGATTTCATTAGTATGTCGGTGGGGAAGACCTGAAACTTCATTTCTGATTTTAAATTGGATGAAGACAAATAAAATAATGAGAAGTACTGTTTTATATTCGAAGTTTCTGCATTGTCCAAAGGACCCTGCAGAGGCAGTCAAGGTGTTGACTACCGTCGTCCCAAAGGTGATGGATGAGATGAATTTAGATTCTATGAAACCTGATAATGTGTATTTTAGGAGCCTAATGGAACTATCATCCATTTCTAAGGATAGTGCATGGACCAAAAGGGCTTGGAAAGCTGCAAAAGATGCAGGTATCCAGTTAAATTGTATTGCCAGTGAAACATTGAGGGCTTGTGCAGCATGCAACGATGTTGCCACTGCTTTGGATGTATGTACTCAGGTTACGGGCATTCCTGATTCAAATCACCTTTCAGGAGGGCTGTTTGAAGCTTTGAAAAGCTCACCTGAGAATCTAGATCTTATTTATGACAAGCTTAGAAGCAAGAACCTAAAAAGCTCTGAATCTGTCTGAAGTTGATTAGATCAGGAGCTAATTACTGGCAACAGAACAAGGCGACATTCCTTATACAACAGCATGACTACGTTTTTAAATGTTAGATGTATAAAACAAATCTATCTCTCTTTTTCCAACTCAGCCAATGCTTTTCTGCGTCTTCTTTCTTTGGTAGCTGCAGTCACACCCTTATATGAGGTGAGGGCTGCATAGATGAAAGTTATCGAACCAATTACAATGCCAGCCCTGATCCAATCGCCTGCAGTCGTAAACAATCCAAAAGTCAAAGTGCTGCCAAGTTCAAGTCCCTTGTACTTAACAAAATCAACTATAGTATAAGATGTAAAGTAAGTACTTGCTCCTGACGTGCTCCTATGGGATATGCCTTCCTTTGTGACATACGTGACCGTTGCTCCAGGAAGGGTTATAGTGGTAGCTTGTTTAGGGGTGACTGTGTAAGTATGGCGAACAGTGGCTCCAGCTGGAATGCTGTCGAATTCTGTAAACAGTTGTCCAGTCACAGTGCAGACCTCTGTTGGCCATGCGGCCTCAACTAAAGTTACACGCTTGGCGGCTCTGCAAAGACCGAGGCGGTTAGAGTTAGTGTTATACAAAAATGACTGGACCCAAGGACGTACTCTTTGCCAGCGTTGTGGATCTCAAGATTGACTTTGACTTCTTTTCCTTCCAAAGGCAACTCATCCTGTACCTGTCTCCTGATCAACAAGAATGCAGAGCTATCCCCATCATCTTCATGTTCCTCTCCTTCAACCTCGGTTTCAGCCCTGCAAAATAGAGGAGTTCATTCCTAATAATCAAGTATTCTTGATGCAGCTTGTGCGATATAATGTTTCGCGCACCTTGTTGTTTGGGTCGTGATCAGAGCCCCCAAAAGGAGGAGCCATAGCGCCCTGGTGACTTTCATTATCAATGAATTAGAAGAGAAGGATGAATGCAAATGAAAGCCCTCGATTCGCTGCAGAGGTTAACATTGGTTGTTTGACTCGCCGCTGCAGGCTGGTGAAATTGATCAATTTCATGAAGGACCATTGCATGGACAAGACCCTGAGAAAATCTTTCCTATTGCAACTTTCAATAGTTTATGACATTCAGGAGTAATGTGACATTATTACACACACTAGAAGCATAATCTGAAGCGAACAGCCTAAAGTCATGATCTGAACTAGTTTGCAGCTACTTCGTCCCTGGCATAATCTTGTGATTTCAATTGAGATGACACCTCATCAATTGCACTATTCAATTGAGCAATTTTCTCTGCAAGATTAGCCCTCGTAACCTCAGGGTCAGTTTCTTCTTCTTCTTCTAAGAAGCGAGGAAGGCGAAGACGCTGATCCTCACCTAACAAAGCATGAGAGATTTGTGGAGCAAATACGAAACCCAGAACTCCAAAAACAACACCTCCCAATACAAATCCAGACCAGAAACTACCACTCTCTCTGTCTGCACGCACTACTACGGCAGCGTTACGTCCTGGTTGCCGGGTTGAAGGAAGTGGGCGGGCGGACACAACTCTTGTCCCTGACAGGGCTGGTGAATGGATCCACTTCAAAGATCTTGGAAAATCTGCAAACAATTTCTGTTCAGTTTTCATTATGTTTTATAAGGAAACATGAGCGCAATCCGATACTAAAATGTCTCAAATGGAAAAAGCGCTGCCGTTAGGCACGGATGTGTGCATACCTCTTCCTGAGACATGTGCTTTCAACATAGTGATGAAAATTATAGTGTTAGAAGTCTAAAATGTACGAGTATCCGTTGGCAAGTCCGAACTGCTTTTGCCAGATTCCTTGTCTTAAAGGGAGAAAACTAGCCCTTTCGATAGCTGCTAAAATAAAATTGACACTCAAATTCTTAATTCTGCTCCGTCGAGCAAATGATTATTTAAACTGCCGCAGATTAGCTCTTATAACGCCAGGTTCGACTGTCGGGAGGAGGACCATGGCACAGGGCTTCTATGGGGGCTCTGCAATGCTGAATCAGCTGGGGGGGATGCCCCAATTGCTGAGATAGGCTTGGCAAATTTTGCACTGTGCAGTTGTATAAGCTGTAGGAGCTAGTGTTGAAGCAATAGTCCATCTTCTGCTTACCTCTTTCAAAGGCTCTGAAGTGGCCTCGCACGTGTCGCTTGGTGTGCGCAGAGCAGACTGGTGAACTTCAGAAATGTGTACGTACAGCCATCGCATCACGTAGAATTGGATTATCTTAGTTGAAGATTGCTAACTACAAAGTTTAGAGATTCTAGACAATTCTTATTATATGCTGAGGCAGGTGCACCTGCAGACTAATTGTTCTACTTTCGTCTCTCCTCTTTTAATTTCACACAAACAGACTCCGTCGCGGTCTTCCTACACCACAATATCTGCCCCTTTATACGGCGCAATGAATGATTACGATGGATATCTAGCTGTTGCACTGGAAGCTGCAAAAGCGGCGGGGGAACTCATTCTGCAAGCGTGGGACGCTCCCAAAAACATCGAGCACAAAGGGGCTGTAGATCTCGTCACAGAGACTGATAAAAATTGTGAAATATTAGTTTTATCTCACATTAGGAAGGCGTATCCAGAGCACCAGTTTATTGGGGAGGAGGGAAGTGCAGCGCAGGGTTTCACAGCTGAGCTCACTGATGCTCCGACGTGGATGTGTGACCCAGTGGATGGCACCACTAATTTTGTTCATCGATTTCCATTTAGTTGTGTCAGCATAGGACTTTCTATAAAGAAGAAAGTGGTTGTAGGTGTAGTTTATAATCCTATCTTGAATGAACTGTTCCATTCCATTGCGGGGCGGGGGGCATTCCTGAATGACTCAAAGATCATTGTCTCTGATACGAGCTGCCTCTCCAACGCTGTGGTTGCTACCGAGTTAGGCACCAGTAGAGAGCCGGAATATTTAGATGCCTGCTTTAAAAGGATGAGAAATGTGGGAGAAAGGATCAGAAGTCTCAGGTGTTGCGGGTCGTGCGCTTTGAATCTGTGTGGCGTGGCAATGGGCAGGTTGGATGCCTACTATGAGGTTGGATTGGGAGGTTGCTGGGACCTGGCAGCAGCAACATTGATTGTACAAGAAGCAGGGGGGAACGTGCTCGATCCAACAGGGGGCCCGTTTAATATCATGAGTAGAAGAGTATTGGGGGCAAATGATACTGCGATCGCTGAAGATCTGGCCTCAATTCTTGCCAAAGGCCCATGGGGCCCAGAAGAGCCTCCACCACTGACTTTATAATGCATACAGTAAATAATTCTCACTCATCTACAGTATATCTTCATCCTTCATTTCATAGGCGAGAAAGGCACAGGTGTTAAGAAGCTCGTGGTGAAGGTTTGCACGCCGGGTGCGATCTCTTCAATAGCCTCCCGCCACAATTGAACGGTCCTAGATGCCTGTCTCCCTTTAATGCAGGCGCCTGCTCCACCAGGGTATCTCCACAACTCTATTACATTATTCAGTACTCCCACATCTGTATGGCCTATGAACAAAAGTTGTCCTTCCTTATCTGCTGCAAGCTTCCCAGGAAGACCCTTCACAAAGGATTTAGAGAAAGAAGGGACCCCTCCGTAGCCTGCATTTAACTGGTAGTGCCTCAACTCATACATGCTCGGTTTCTCTCGTTGCATGGATAATTGAGGTAGGATGTCTACTAATGCTGGAATGCCTACCGTATCTAATATCTGGGTGGTAGGAAGGTATATGGCGCTGTACTGTGTCTGAACTGTGTGTCGGCAGTGCAAAAGGTAGTCTTCATTCCACTCTTTGTTAGATGCAACTGCAGCTCTGACCGATTCTCTTTCTTCCATAGAGTTATAGTGATAAAGATGAATGACCCTGTTAAGAACACCTCCAGTGTCACATGCAAACATTCTTAAAAGAAAACCGTGTTGTTATGTGAGGGCAACGTGGAAGGCTCCCAATATAGAAGGGTACTTTTCTGATACATACCCGAGAAATGGTAAGAGCTGCATCCTTAATTCCAGATAATCCGATGTGAATTTCATAAAATCTTTGATCCCAGATGGATATAAGACGTATTCTCTCAACTCAATGAGACCGCCCGCACGCCCACTGTTAGCTGCAGTGGACAGTGAGCGACTCCAGAGGCTCCCGAGAATGCCTAAATTTCTGTACATTCTTCTTATTCATTAGTTTAATGCCGTACGGAAGACTTGGAGACTCAATACATAGAGGATGATGACGAATGGGGGGCACCGTTGGGCACCTTGCAATCCAATTGGCTCCAGCAAAGCAGTTCTAGCACTACTGGTTTCATTTCTGGATGCTTAAACGCTCGATTCATATTTGCTTTTTAAGAGGACACATACACTACTCGCCAAAAACACATATCAGGTTCAAATCAGCGATGACGTTCAAATATTAAAGAATCCTGTCTCACTGCGATCTCAAACGCAACTATGACAACTCTTGTCCTTCAAAGCTATAAGGAAGATGCCCCAGAGAACCTTTTCTTATCTACTTGGAGGCCTTGGATGGCTTTGTATGGGAGGATGGTCAAACCAGCACGAGGTCGGGAGGACAACATTTTGGACAAGTGCCAAGAACTTGCACTCATTCAGCAAATGCTCCCTGAAGAGATGATGCTTTATATTTTCGCCAAACTTCCAGTCTCTGTACTTGGATTTTCTCAATGCGTCTGCAAGCAATGGAAGACTGTTGGAGCAAGTCCAAGTCTGTGGCGTGCAGCTTGTGACGATGCATTTTTTGACAGCGACAAGGGTACCAATACCCAGTTGGTCAGGGAGAAATACAGAGGGTGCTGGAAACAAATGTTTCTAGACAGACAACATCTTAGATTTGATGGAGTTTATGCTGCAAGAATTACCTACATTCGAACGGGAATCACAGAATGGACTACCAGAAACCCTTGCCACCTTGTCCAGTATTTTAGGTATTATAAATTCTTCCCAGATGGAACATTCTTGTATAGAACAACCCCAGAAACAGTGGGCAAGATAGCAAAATCCCTGATGAGCAAGCCTAGAACCTGTCAGAAGCAACAGAAGGGGGGAAGTCATGATGTCATTCATTCAGGGAGATACATACGTATTGGAGACAATGTGCATGCTGGGCTGAGATATGATAACAGCAAATCTACTGAGATCCGCACCTGTTTGAAACTCAGATCTACTGTCCGAGGTGCCAACAATCGCTTAGATATTGTATCTATTGTCAGTTGGGACAGGGAAGGTGGTGTCGTGACTCCTCTGTCACTGGAGAATGTTCATGAACAAGCAGGACAGACTCAGGGGGCCATCGAACATAGGAGGGGCTTGGCCACTTGTGAATTTGTACCATGGGAGTCTACCAGTAAGAGCATTTTAAACCTATCTACAGATAAAATGGATTTTTATGTGCCTGGTTAATTTGTGCATTATAGGGTAATGTATGTTACATTTTGTAAGGGGAAACTTGTAAATTAAGCATATCTAATGTATACTCGATTTCTTCTCGTTCTGAGTCTAAGAAGCTTGCCACTGCAGTCCTGAAACCTTGGTGAGGTATATAGTGAGATGAGTAGGTCAGTACAGGAAGGTACCCTCTTTGAAGTTTATGTTCACCCTGAGCACCAGCCTCAACTCTTTGCAGCTTTGCCTCTATTGCGTGCTCAATGGCCTGATAATAACATAATTCGAAATGGAGGTAGGGGAGAGATTCTCCATGAACACAACCCCAATTTCGGCCATATAATGCTGTCGAACCAGACAAATTCAGAGCTCCAGCTATTATTTCATTAGTATTATCAGTGGCAGTGACAAGAAGCACTTTATCACCCATCCTTTCACCTAGTTGATGGAAAAAATCCCTGGTCAAATATGCTTGACCCCATTTTCTGTCTGTTGTGTTGATGTAAAATTTATAGAAGGCATCCCAATCGGAAGACTTCAGTTCAGATCCACGGCGCCTATCAATAACAAGTCCATTTGCAGCAACTTTCTTTCTTTCCTGCCTTATAGACTTCCTTCTACTTTGCTTTAGATTCATGAGAAAATCGTCAAATGAAGTATAATTCTCATTACGCCAATGGTATTGAATACCAATCCGCTGCAAGAATCCCTCTTCTGCCATCGTCTTCCATTCACTTTCTTCATTGAAAGTTACGTGTGCACTGCTGACCTCTAACTCATCTGCGACTGTACACAATGCTCGTGTCAATGCAGCCCTTATGGCTTCAGCTAATGGTCCAGGAGGCACCAACAATCGTGGTCCTGGCACGGGAGTGAAGGGGACACATGACTGCAACTTTGGGTAGTAATTCTTCATTGTGAATTGCATGTAGGCATTGGCCCATGAATGATCGAAAACGTACTCTCCATAACTGTGCCCTTTTAAATATAACGGCATGCAACCTATGAGCTCACCGGACTCCTCACTTCGAGCTAAGAGATGTTGTGGGAGCCATCCTTCCCTTGCAATAGCACTTCTACTGTCTTCTAATGCAGTCAAGAAGGCATGGCTGATGAAGGGGTTATCGTCACCAGCACATGCATTCCATTCATGAGGGGACACGGTGGAGAGGCTTTCCACCAGAGAAACTTGAATATTTAGTTTGGTAGACTTAGACTGTCCACTTTGGGATAAGGCGTTTTGGGGAGACTTCGACAGATGTGATGAAACTATAATGCAACGATGAGATCGTGGTAGAGACTGTGAGTAAGAAATCCAAGATGCACGAGTGTTCCGTTTGCCGCAGGTTTGCATGTGCATTATCTGGAAATAAGTAATGTACAAGCTTTTCAAACATAAAGTGATGTGGGTATGAATCAGCTAATATCTTAGCAAACTGACAGTTTGTTCTGTGTATTCAAACCTTGTACAGACAGACGAGGCAGGCGCCCCCAAATATCTCCGCTTAAAAAGGAGTCCACCATTGAAATCCGGCTAGGGATTGCTGTCTCTTTCATTTGCTGAGATGTTGTGCGACTCCAGCCGGCCACTCATTTGGTAGACCAGAGATACGCATGTATACAGACCGCGGAGTGGTGTATTTGCTCACTTACCCGATATGCTACAAGCTATACTATTTTCCCAAGATTAAATGCACGTTGAAGAATGAACTTCAGATCATCAAACAGATACGATAGCAACAGTCTGCCCCTATTCTGGCAACTGCGAAGGCAATCACGATCGCCATTCGCCGCGTGTGCAGGTGCCAAGGTCTTTTTTGTTGGAGCTGGACCCGGGGCACACGATCTAATTACGGTTTGTTGTCTGTGTGCATACTAGCGCCATGGATGAAGTCACTGATTCCATGATGTGCAGCTCAGAGGAGCAGAGGTGCTCCGCAAGGCCGATGCTATCTTGTATGACGATCTTTCAGGACAGGAGGTCCTATCTGCTCATGCTTCCCCAACTGCAGAACTTATTTATGTGGGTAAAAGAGGTGGTAAGCTATCTCTTAAGCAAAGTGAAATTGATGATATCTTATTGAAGTATGCCAAGGACCCTGATACAAGGCATGTCGTCAGATTGAAAGGAGGGTGTCCATCAGTATTCTCACGCCTGCATACTGAGGTGAATGTGCTAAAACGAAATAATGTTTCATACGATATAATCCCGGGAGTTTCATCTGTTCTCTCGGCGCCTCTTTTTGCTGGTTTTAGTTTGACTCATCCCGAAGTGAGTAGGGCGTTTGTAGTCACCAGCGGACATGACGTCGATGCTCTGTCGTGGCCAGCCCTGGCTGCATTAGACACCGTTGTATTCTTGATGGGAGCAAGCAATATGCCCAGGATAGTCAACTTATTTTTAGAGCATGGGAAGACTCTGCACCATCCAGTATGCGTAGTTAAAGACGCTGGGCTTGGGACCCAGGTGGTGATCAGGGGTGTGTTGGGAGACATTGCCGATAAATGTGCTCATGCCGGCTCTTTATCCCCGTGCATCATTATATTTGGAGAAGTTGCTGGATTATATTAGAGGTTTAAAAAGGTGTATAATCTATAGTTTGTAGAAGATTGCTTGGAAAAAAGCTAGGCAAAGGTCATCATCTTGGTGGGACTTGATAATGCACGGTTCTCCTGACAAGTTACTCAACGACTAATGTTTAAGATGAGGGCGTGCATTTCCCAGTGTAGAGTGCTAAGAACTCCAGTGTTCTTCAATCGTGCAACGACTTCTTTTGCAGTCTCTTCCCGACCATGTTTTGTTCAATGCAAAGCACCAACCCCGTCTACTCCCGCAACAAATGCTCAAGTCCATCAAGACATATCTTCTGAGGCCTTGAAGGAAGAGTATGTGGTTGTTAATTTCTATCACTTGGTAGACATTGAGCATCCGGGTCGGCTGGTCGGTGAAAGCAAGGAATTTCTAGAGGATAGGGATGTCAGGGGTAGGATCTATTTCAGTCACCAGGGGATCAATGCACAATATGGTGGTTTGAGGCAGGATGCTGTCGCATACGCTAATTGGCTTCCAGAGAAACACCCTGAATTATTCTCAGGGTTGAAATACTCTGTGGATGAAGTTGAGGGCCACATGTTCCCCAAGATGAGACTGAAATATCGGCCAAATTTAATTTCGTTGGCAGGGGGTATGGCTGCTTTGCCTATCACTGAAGCAGAGGCCCGTGCTACTCCTGTTGAACCTTCAAAATGGAAAGATATGCTCGCTCAAGCAGAAAAGCTGGAGCCTAGACATAGACCGATTGTGTTGGATGTCAGGAACTCATACGAATGGGATGCAGGTCATTTTGTAGGGGCTGAACGACCACTAGAGGAAGAGTTCAATGAGACTCCAACGGAAGCAACTCCACTTGAAATTCCACTCCCCCTGCAAGAAATAGACCCTGAGACTCCGGTGATGATGTACTGTACTGGTGGAATACGATGCGATGTTTACTCCACATACTTGAAAGCCAAAGGGTTTAAGAATCTGTACACTTTGGAGGGAGGCATCCAAAATTATATGAAAAATCAAGGGCTTGAGTATTGGAATGGATCTCTCTTTGTATTTGATGGTAGAATGGCGATTCGTCCAGATGGAAGTGGCAAAGAATCGGAACGAGCAGAAACATTGCCAGCTGCTTCCCCATGCCAAATATGTGGGGGCACTGCAGTACTGCCACACGCAAACTGCGCAAATATTGATTGCAATGCCCTTTTTATTTCGTGTGATGCATGCAAGCAAGACCTCAAAGGTTGCTGCTGCAATGAATGTATGAAGGCGCCGCGACTGTTGAGGCCGATGAAGACTGTGGGCCTCTATGGTAATTGGACCCAATATATAGATAGCGACTCCGAAGATGCTGCAATGAAAATAGCCAATGGAAGAGGAGATGGGAGACTTTCAAGAAGGCATAAAAGGCTCGCAGCTGTTAGGGAGAAACAGAAGTTGATTAGAGATGAGAAAATGGAAAGGAGGCGCACAGTGAGGGCCATGATAGCATCGACCAGTCAGAAGAGCAAACAAGAAGAGACAAACAGCCCAGAAAGGTTGGCTAGACTAAGAGAGCTGCGGGAACATTTAAATCTAAAGGGCAGTGTAAAAGCCTGACTTTTCGTGTGTCCTCTGAATACAGTATCCTGCCATCCCTCCTTATGGAGGACATCATGTCGAGGATCACACCCCTTATTAGCGCTGCAGAGTTCACTGCAGCTGCCGATGCGTTTGAGAATGCTGAATTGCAGGTAATTTGTTTTATAGCTCATTGGCTCGTATTGTTTCAGGTTGTGAACCGACGCCTTTCGCTAATCTGCAGGAACCCACTCTTTTCCAAACTGGGACTTGGCCTCACACTTTGCACCTGCTCTGTCTGGTGCATTCATCAAGGCTAGAGGATGCCAGATTTATGTACAAAAGGATTCCAGACCATGCAAAATCAGACGCAGAGTTGCAGGCAGCTTTTCGGCTGCTGCAACGATTGTGGGTCAAGGACTATGAGAAAACGTGGGAGGCATTGAATCGTCCTTGGCAATCTGATTTACAGCCTATAATTGATGCAATATCACTCAATTACCGCAACCGAATATTGAAACTAGTAGAGAAGGCATACATAGATATATATGTCCACAAATTAGCAACTTTGCTGGGTCTTTCAGAAGAGGAAACTCTCCGAGTTGTCCAGGGTCTCGGCTGGGAAGCGACTGACAATAACAAGCTCATCGTAGTCAAACCCTCTCCCCCAGAAGCAGAGGCTGAAGTCAGCCTTGAGTCCGTTCAGAAATTGGCTTCATACATTGTATCATTAGAGAGGTAATATAACATTATTTTGCTTTCACTTCATTCTTGATCTCTAGGGCACAAATGACAACGCACTCAGACAAACAATATTTTCTACTTCTGTAGCCTTCCTTAAGAACTACGCCACTGGTCTCTCTCCTCACAGCTAATTGGCCTAATCCTGGCCCTCCCTGGCCACCCCGAATACAGGTAGGGACGCATTTCCGGGCACACTGTTGAACTTTCTTACCTTGTGCACCCTCTATTAGACTTCCTAGCCTTGGGGTTTTCTCTTGGTCACTAGCACTCAATGACTGTGGAACTGTTTCAAAATATTCATCTTCTACATCTCCCTCTTGCGGGGTACTCGTGAACATGAAATCACCGCCATATGCTAGTGACGGTGAAGGCATGCAACAGAATAATAAACCGCACAGTGGTCCCGTTGCCATGGCCTTGAAGGTATCTTTACTGTTATCTACTTGCTGACTTGCTGAATAAGATGCGCTTGCACATACTATACGTGCGACTGGCGGATTGGCAAGTGATCTATGTCCAGAGACCGACGAAAGTCGGCTTGGCCTCAATTGTAGACACGTACAATGGCTCATCACGATTTCCTCTAGTTTACATAGCTGTGATTCAAAAACGTGACTGTGTGCGTTCTGAGAAGAGCAAGACTTTACACCAACCACAACTAGGGATCCACCTTTATTGCCCCATTTCGGGATAATTAGAGCCGATGCTGGATTAGATTATTATGCAATTACAGTGGAAAGTTGAAATAAGAAAATAGAAAGTTAGAAAGGTATTAAGTTGCCTTGAACCTACCAACCATCGAATCCGATGCAACTTTGTTTGTTTGGGTTGCGGGTCATTCATACAAGCAGAGCGATTGCTAGGTCAGCATCAGGAATGGAAGTGCCACCAGGCGTTTCTCTCGCATTAAAAGAGGTAGGCATGCCATGAGAGGACGCCCCTTGGCCAACCACCGACGACAGCCAGCCTTGAGACTGCAGGTTTTACAACGGGTAGAAAGTGCCAAAAGGAATGCGAATGTCCACAATGATGTTCGTGTTGTTGCTGTCAGCAAAACAAAGCCTCTGAATATGCTTCAGGAGGCTTATGATGCCGGGCAGCGTGTGTTTGGCGAGAATTATGTGCAGGAACTCATGGAAAAAGCACCTCAGCTTCCTGCGGATATAGAGTGGCATTTCATAGGCCATCTTCAGTCTAATAAAGTAAAAGGATTAATAGATGGTGTGCCTAATCTTGCTATGATGGAAACAGTTGATTCTGAGAAGTTGGCAAGCAAGCTCGATGGCGCAGTCGGCGCAACTGGTCGTTCAGCGCTGAGGGTCTTTGTACAAGTGAATACAAGTGGCGAGGAAAGTAAGTATGGTGTTGATCCTGGACAGGTTGTTAAACTAGCATCCCATATCGTGAATAATTGCCATCATTTGAAATTAGCTGGCTTGATGACCATTGGTATGCGAGACTATTCCTCAACGCCTGCAAATTTTAGCTGCCTTGCAGAGTGTCGCAAACAAGTTTGTCAAGTGTTAAGTCTTCAGGAAAAGGATTTAGAGCTGAGCATGGGGATGTCTGGTGATTTTGAGGCGGCGATTGCCATGGGTAGCACAAATGTTAGGGTAGGAAGCACAATTTTTGGGGCGAGGATATATGATTAATTAGACTGCTCCAAGTATCATATTTAATTGCTTTTTAAACTTTTGTAATAGCATTGCGAAGAATGGAGTTTAGGGCAGGATCTTCTGGCGTGGGAGCTTTTGGTGGTTGCGGAGTAGGCATTGGCATCTTAAGTCCAGTCAACCTCCGAAGCATTCCGATCATGGGGCAGATCGAAAGTAGTATAAGCTCCAGCTGTAGATCTCTGGACACTAGCATCCTAGGGGGTCGTGTCGGAATCGTAGCAAATCATGTGCAAAATGTGCTGTCTTCATCGCAAGTAGATGGCGTCCGAGCTGGGTTTGGTTGTGGTGTGCTTCTGGGTTATGGTTATGGTATTGGATTTTTTGCAAAACCACACATAATGTCTAAGACTTCTCAATTTTTAAACTCGATTTCTAGCAGAATAAAAGAGATGGTGCCAATAAAGCCACCGGTACCAGCAGAGACAAAAGATAAGACAGCTTCTCCGCTTGACGTGACTATTGCAAGACTAGAACAAAAGATAGATGAATTGAGTATATCTGTGAATAACGTACAGACTGCAATGTGTCGATTAGATTCAGCACTGCCTGGTTGTAAGAAGGAAGAATAGTGTGCAAGGGGCCCTGCTTACCAAGATAATTGAGAACAGCGGTCAGATCACTTTTGATGCTCTGGCTCTCGTTCTCCCTTCCACATTTTATCTTGAGTAGTAGGTTTACCAGGCCATGAGAAGTGGTAATAACCGCAATTATTTGGTCGTTGTATCATTATTGGGCTTGATCGGAGCTGCTGTCTATTTTCCAATCTACTATACTTTGCACGCCCCTAAACCAAGTTTGAGTGGTAAAGCACTTTCAAGTGACGCGATAAGGAGAGGACCTTACACCAACTCAGGATCTCGAGATATAGGCCCTGACCCTCGTTATCGTTAGATTAGATGTTGCTTCCAATCTCTACCGTCAAGCCGTCGCTTAAGACCAGCACTCAAGCTGTAGTCATTGATTTCCGCAAAGCTATGGCATCCCTTGCTACGACAGGAGTCTTATTATTGATGAACCCAAATCCAGCAAATGCTATACTGAATAGTCCCAACGCACAGATTCCGCGTACCCCCGAAGCGGCATTGCGCAGATCCATTCCTGCATTTAATGCCGATGTGAGGAGAATCCAGGACAAGCTAGAGGACGCAGCTTTTAAGCTCCGAATTCCGCAAAGGAAGCCATGGGCAGCTATGAGTGATGATCTAAAGGAAGCTCAAGGACTTGCAAATGATGAGGAACGGATGCTGATGGGGGTTCTGCCCAAAGACAAAGGTGTCGCTGATGAAGTGCTGACCAATGTCCAGCAAACATTGAGTCGATTGGCATATGCAATGGAGGCAAAAGATCCAGATAGAACATCTCTTCGTTTAGCAAATGCTTTAGAATATGTAGGTGAGCTAGAGCTTTTGGAGGCACCTGGCCTGCCCTATCAACTTCCAAACCAGTACGCTTCCTTCCCAATATTAAGTGGACGAGCTGTTGTGGAGCTGACAGTAGCAACAGGAGATGGCAGAAAGGCATTTTTGGATCCCAATAGTGATCAGGGACCACAGAAAGAGACAACATTCAAAGTTGTTGTGGATGGATACTCAGCCCCCATATCCAGTGGGAATTTTATCATGAGAGTTTTGAGGGGAGAGTATAATGGCATGCCTTTGGATGTCAGTGAAATTTCAATTATCTCAGCTGAGAGCAAAAATTCAAATGGAGGCCTGCCTTTAGAAATCCTGCCTGCTGGTTCATTTGAGCCAATGTATAGGTCTCAATTGTTCGTGAGAGAAGGAGAATTGCCAACGCTACCACTCTCTATCTATGGGTCAGTGGCAATGACCAAAGGAGACTCAACTGAGATTGGGACCGTATCTGATTCACAATTTTTCATATACAAATTCGATAAGCAACAAAGTGGTCTGTCGGGCCTGAGTTTTGATGAAGGTGAATTTGGAGTATTTGGGTATGTGGCGAATGGTCCACAGCAGCTTAGCAAAGTGGAGCAAGGCGATTATATCAAGAGAGCTGAGGTAGTCAGTGGAGCGGATAGATTGATGAATGTTCAAAAACCCGAGAATTAATAGTAATAGAATTAAAAAATGAGAGGATCTCTGAAGTTCTGCAGGCTGTTATCAACAGCTCGGTCTTCTTTGCTGTCTCTAGATGTACTCTCGCAACAATCGCTTATGTATTCTGCCGCGGCAGACTCACCTGTACTTAACAAATGCGGCATAAATTGCAACATATGGCATAGATCATGGTTTTCTTCGAATGCAAAACACCACTCTGGGCACCCATGGACGCCTGACTCTCCTCCAGGGTCATTTCTACACGGGTTGCCTTCGAGCGGTGCAGGGGAAGGGGAGGGTCCACTCAACCAACCCAAGGAAGAGCGTTCTGTTGAGGAGGCATTCCAAGAACTCATCGGCACAGCCTTTCAGCTTGCTCAGAATGGAAGGCCAGCGGAGGCAGAGCAGCTGTTAATGGATGGTGCACATCACGCAGGCGCATTGCTTGGAGAGGACTCTTTGGAGGTCAGTGTCCTCTGGGATCAGCTAGCTTTATTGTACTTTATTGAAGGAAAGTTCGAGGATGCCATAACTTCAGCTGAGAAAGCAATTAAGATTCTGCAGTTGAATAAAGATTCCATCGGTATGAGCTCAGTTGCTGCTATCCGTAAAGGTGCTGCACTTCTAGGTGCAGCGAAGTATTCCGAGGCTGAAAAGATATTAAAAGACTGTATAGACAGAATACAGAGAACAATGCATGAGTTGGAGGATGAGGAGGATGATACGCTGGTAGCTGAAGCAATACACAAGCTGGACATAGCATTGGCAGAAGCCACGTATTATTGGAATATAGTGCAGGTGCATGAACTTGGCAAAAGTGAGGAGGCATTGCTACATGCTATGGTAGAGTCATTACAGGGGCTGAATGAGAAATTGGGTTCGCAACACCCTCTCATAGCGTGTGCTTTGAGGGCCCACAATAAAATTGGCCAATCAGCTGTGGATAAAGGAGACCTTGAGCGGGCTGAAGATTTACACACTATGGAGTTAAAATTACAAGAGGCTGCTGGTGTTCCTGCTGACCTTATTGCTGTTCATTGTTATGATTTGGGCACTCTTCGATATTGCCTCGGTAAATCCCAAGCGGCAGTGGACGTATTACAAAGATCCTATGACCTTGCAATATCTGAAATGAACGCAGAACAAGATTCAATCGTGCCTTTAAAGCATAGATTGGCAATGGCACTGGCTGATATAGGGGAGCATACTAAGGCTAGGAAGTTATTTGAAGAGGTATCAGAGGGTTTGGAAGATGTTTTTGGCCCAGATAACCCTATTGCCTTGGAAACTCAAATCATGACAGGATTGATGGAATTGAGGCAAGGTCAATCTGAGCAGAAGGACACAATTATATCTGAAATGAAGGAATCTTTACATAAATTGAAAAAGTTTGGAGAGAATCACATGCTGGTTGTACGTGCAGGACAGCTCATGCAAGCATGCGTGTACTTATAGCCTCTCAACTGCAGTGATTAATGTTTTAGTCATAAATGTGTGCGACTGCTCTACGATACCACCAAGTTGCTCCTTGTACGGTGTTAATTTATCTGGCCACAAGCGGAGTACACTTAATAACAACTTGCAAAATTTTGTGGACGTTGAGATGGAGTGTTGCTGTACAGCACTTGAAAATGCATTAACCATATCCTGAATACACATTTCATTCAGTACTGGCTTTGTCTTTATAAGTGCTTGCACTGTATTGACCGTATGCTCATTCCAACTAGAACTGGAAGATGCAGCTTGTAGAGTGCCTGGTAGTATGTTCGGGCATTCCTTTGTCGTTTGAATGATGACTTCACCATGGTATGAACTGTAACCAGTGTAATGGAACAACGATCTGAAGCAATCCTCAACTAGAGCTACTGGGAATTGCATAGCAATGCTCCCTACAACAGCCAACAAATCCCTAGATGCTGACTTTTTTGTCAACTCTAGTAGCCTAGGAAGCAGAATCTTACTAGCAATGGCAGAGCTAGTCGATGGGGAGAGAATGTAGTGCAGAATGAGGGCCCCTAATGTTTCATCGGACAGTGCAGTAAGCCCACATGGGGCGTAAACTGGATCTGAGGCTTTCAAAAGTTCTTGCAAAGCTTGAATAGCATTTGAGCTGAGGGGCACTCCTGCTTGGATTTCTTGCTTCACAGTCTCCTGGTGTAGCTTTACCACTGCAGCACCCGTGTTTTGTTGGTTTGACAAGCGCCGGGGCGCCCAGGGCATACATGGCTCTGTTGTATATAAAAAGGCTGGACATGGTGGAAGTTGGAATTGATTCATCCCAAACAAGAATGCTGCATTACGGTCGACAGAGAAAATTTGTGCGATCTCTATGACACGAGGCCAGCATTACAATCGTGATAAATGACTTGAGGAGACGTGATTTATTTTGATCTTCATAAATAATGTCTCAATGCCAAAAATATGTGCATAAGTGCACTGCATAATGAGGGACATCGACCTGATTCATATCTCTGACGGTCAGAGCGTCGTTCAGTTTTGGCTTGTACAAACAAAGGTCTTATCCTTTTTCTCAAGCAGTCCTTCTCTACCTATAAGCATGCAAGGATTTTGCATTTTATTATTACTTCTTCAGAGCTAGCTCCTGATGTCTGTGTTTTTCTGTTGATATTCAGCTCCAACTCAAAGGGTTCTCAAGACATGGAGTTCGCTCCTAGGGGATCCCCTCCTCATGGAAGAATCTATCCCTGACTAATAAGGACAAAAAAATTGCACATTGTCATCGATTTCCGTAGATAACTGGCTTGCACTTTTAAATTGAAGAACAAAAGCTCTTACTGAGCTGTCCTCAAAACACCACACTCGCTTGCATTGTCTCGAGGCGCTCCGCTAGAACCGTGGAGGTAGCATTGACTTCCCGCAAAGGTTGAAAGAAGATTCATAAAGCATTTAACTCATGTCCGTACGCGAAAGTCGCGCGATACCCAACTCCAAAGCCATTCCCTTCTTATAGAGTTCGTACTGGGAGAACGTCAAGATAAAGATACTGATACGAAGATGAAGTACTTAGATATCCCCACACTTACAAGGTACACATGTGATGGTCAATGAACGTGTTTGCCAGGTGCTCTTCAATTTTGACCTTGCCCGCTCTCCTTCGTGTACAGATTGAACAGCTTTCTCGACAATGTCAACGTAGGGGACATAATTGTGAAAGGCGAGTTGGAAGCTTACTCCTGTAAGCTTGCAGGCCTTGATAAAAAATTAAGCCGTAGTTTAGAAGAGGAGGTAGCAGCAGCCTCTTCTCCAGCTGAGCTTTCTATGTCTCCGGTAGGACCCTTGCAAGAGATGAATAGCAGAAAAACGCTTGTCTACCTCATTTTGACACTCAATCACATTTACCCAGACTATGACTTCTCACTTTTAAGAGCGCATCACTTTAGCAAGGAAGAAGGCACGTCGATCATTGAAGAAATGGTTGATGGACACCTTCTAGAAGCCAGCAAGGTATGATATTGATACACTCATTGCCCAAATGTATGTGGGCAATGCCAGCGCGCATGGCATTCGACCGGATGCTGTCCGAAGTTGAGAGCGCCTGGACTGGGGCGGTACACCTTGCGAGCGATCGCAAGTGAGAATCCCTAGTGCCAACATCACTCACATAATTTTTTATGCATGCAGGTTTGGGAATCAACTCCTGGTTTTGGAGAGGAACCATTTTTGGATTGTCTATGGAGTGCTATTGATGAGGTGATCAACTTGAAAGAATGCGATGTGTACTCTTACAAAAGTGATATGGAGGGCGACCCTTTTGGCGAGAAGGGATCTGTATGGTCTTTCAACTACTTTTTCTACAACAAAAAGCTCAAGCGCATTTTGTATTTTTCATGCCGTGGCCTTTCTAAGTCGGCGGTTGAGCTCAGTGAAACTACAGATTATAAGTACAACACAGATGAAGAAGGTGATGAGGATGCAGCAAAGTTCATGGCAGGAACCATGGACTTGTAAGCAATTATCATCCATTGCTTTGTACCATACCATCCATTTTGTTGGTGTTACAACCCCACATATCCTTCTAGACATTCTCTAGCCTGTTCATCGTATATGTTGACATCCTCCGCTGGGTCGCAATCACAGTTGTTCCTATCTTTCACTAATTTTGGACAATGTTTCCAGTAATCATGTCTATAGCCAATGTTTTTGAAAAAGTGTATGCCATCTCTGGGTAATGTGAGCACAGCTGCAAGAGAGTGCACTGGTGCATCTCCCCACCTCTCATAGAAAAAATTTCCTGATTCATCGAGGTATCTGAAATAGTCTTGGTAAGCATCTGATCGTAACCAGTTTAAGCTTCCTATTTCGAAATTGCTCCAAAAATGACATCCAGTGTACCTCATGTGCCCCGTTTCCTCGTCCTTTTTGAGTAGTTGCCTGAGGGTGTTGTCAGTATGTATGTGCTTTGGGTAGGCCTCAATGAACCCTTGCACCATCGGAAATAAAGAGGGTATTGTGCGCATGTCTTCAGGCACCATTATATTGAAACCATAGCTGATATTCCTTTCCATGAGAAGCCTGAATGGATCAGGGTTGATGTCACAATAAAAGTTGATGCCAGGTTCCATTCTCCAGTACAAATCAAACCCTAACAACAAGGGGTGCTGCATAAAGAAGCCAGAGAAATATCTACACATGTGCCTGTACGATATAGATTTTCCATAAAGGATATCATCGTCCATGTTCAGCATGTGTTGATACACCAGCTGCTCACTGATATTGGGAGGTATACTCCAATGCTCTTGGGGCACCAGGCCAAAGAAGGTCTTTGAATTTGTTGCTGCTCTAACAGTGTCCCTGAAGTTCTGAGAAAACTGTTTATCATTCAGAAATATGTAGGGATATCCATGTCTGGAATTGAATCTATGCTCCATGTCTTTCATGCTGCTTAGAACATCTTCCAACTCAGAATTTCGACACAGGGTGACTATGCATGCTTTTGGTGTGTCCAGGGGCCAATTTTGCCACAACTTCTTCAATTTAGTGAGATCATTTTGATATTCAGAATCACCCAATAATACATGCTGCTGAGAGATTTTGGGTGCCTGGGGCAAAGACCACAACAATCTAACTCCAGAAAAGAGGCCGCCAAAATTAACCAACCATATGCAGGCAATAGCGACGGAGATGCACAGCCCCTGCGAATGACGCCTCCTATTGTTGGCAAGACTCGACAATTCTTTATGAGCAGGCAAACTGAATGCTTTTAGCGTGTTTCTTAACCGTGTCATCACGGAACTAAAAATATTTTATTCTGTACTCAAATTCAAAAATGGTTGAAGTTTGACTGGAACAAATGCAAGTAATGTGCTAACAATGTGAGGCATGTGTTACAAATTCGCTTTGTGACGCAAGTTAAGTTGTGATCTAACTATATTAGTGGTCATCACATAAGATCGGAGACATGCAACTAGGTCTTCTCATCCCTCCGAGCCGAGAGCCCGGCTCGGAAAAGATAAATTTCTCCGATGCCCTCAATTTGCATCAGACACTATTCATCAGCTTCAATTCACATCGAGTCCTCGCACTTTATTGCTCATTTTAGTTAAACGAATCTTTTCTATGATGCTTTAGACCCTATTTGTTCTGCAGACGCACATTTCTGATATACCGGTCATACAGCTCATGTTGTAAGCCGTTGTTAAACTACCTTTTTGGTCGCCTCTTTGAACATTAGTCTGCATTCCCGTTGCAGTATTATGTCGGACCAAATCCAAGCCTTTGGTCACGGTCTAGAGGTAAGAGCAACTGGTGGCGTCTGTTTAGCCGAAGGGGCGAGGTTGAGATGACTTGCCGCTTATAGGCTAATATAAGCTCTGGTTTACGCAACGAAAATTTTGAACATAACAATTGAGACAAAATCTGGGGATAATTTTACCAATGGCCGTGTTTTCTTGACAATTGCTGATTCTACTACATGTCAACAGGAATTAGCTAGAGCTGGCTTGGCACCTGTCGTTCTCCAAGACTGCCTTAGGTTTCTGGCTTTGAGAGGTCTCACTGAAAAGGATTTGTTCATCAATACAGCTGCAGATCCACGCCAAGTGTTATGCGCCAAAGCGGCCTATATGAGTGGGAAACGTCCATTCCGTAATGTGAAAGCAGCCAACAAAGACGCTGCTACTGCTGCAGCAGTGTTGTTACTGTGGTTGCACTCTCTTTCAGGGCCTCTTTTTCCATCAATGTTGGTAGGAGAATTGCTGTGTGCATTTTGTGAGGCGGAGAGGCGCCCCCACCGTTTGACAGTTACCAAGTTCCTTCTAAGACGGATAGAACCATTCATTGTGGAGGTTCTTTACCCGTTGTTTGAACTACTACACCATTATTGGATTAATCAACTGGATAGAAACCGCAGTTTGATGTCCCTGGCACATACTTTTGCTGGCCCGGTCTTTGGTTATGGTTGCAAAGATCAAGATTCGGCTATCGAACTTACAGCTTTTATTATTGCAGAATATCGTCCTGTGTTCACTCAGCCATTCAATCTGAGGCGATATGAAGAAGATTTGGCCAAAGCAGATGATTTATCTGCTTCAGAAAACATGCCCTTGATTTCAGCACATAAACTGGCGTCGATATCGGTGGTGAGGCCAGAGAGTCCAGCCTCAAGTGAGTGCAGCTCCCCACAAGGAGTGTCCCCAACATATTTTGAGCATTGTGATGTGCAAGACATTGTAGCTTTACTTTTAGACAATGCTGTGTCTTCTGCTTTTGAAGGGCATTCCAAACAAAGGCCAATTTCTGGGTCGCCTATTGCTATTATAGGAGGCTTAGGAGATTTGACAGATGGTTCTGGGTCAGATAGTGAAAACCACTACTTGCTGGCTCATTAAACGTACGTGGTAAATTTAATTAAATGATGATGCACTCATGTGTGCATCTATATTGTAGTTCTACTGAAGGGAAACAATCGTGTTGCTTGAAACTGGCAGGCATTAAATTTTATGTGGATGAGCTCCTCTATTTAATGAAAGACTATGACAACTGTAAAACTGCGTATTAAGTATTTCAAGAGAACCATCTCCATGTATTTTGATGTTCTCATATGGTAGATGAACTTGAAAGTCAAACTCTCCATCCCCAGCAGTGATCAGCCTGCATGCTGAGTGCTGCTCAATCAAAGAATGCAGTGCCTGGGCAAGTGCCTTCTGATTTTCTTGATGCTTTTGCCTGTTAGAACTCTCTAGAAAGTGAGCTGCCGTTGCATTATTGCATGCTGCTTGACAAAGCTCTGGTGGTTGGAATGGCATTCCAAGAATAATCTGCAAAGGTAACCAGTTGTTTCCAATTTGTATAACTCTCAAGCTTCCCAGTGCCAAGGACAACCCTAGTGATTCCAGAGCAGTAGTCACATCGACCTGTAGATCTACCAATACAGCTTCACCTGTAATTGTATATCCATGTACTCTGTCTCCATGTGACAGTGGAAGGGGTACATCAACTTCCAGGCACTTTTCAGGAAGAGGTTGGATCAATATAGCTGTGCGCATCAAACAATCATTTATGTGAGGTAGCAATCCAGACGATTCTACCCTGAGAGGAACACACGTCTTTTCTTTTACTGCTTCACACTGCCAAGGCCATATCAGAGCACTATGGCATGCAGACATTTCCTGTGGCAGTCTCTCCAATTGTTGGCCTGCCATCAATATCATTGATGGTGGTGCTAGGTGCAACCGAGTGTATAGAAGCGTGTGTAGCCATGGAGTGGTGGCTGCAGTAGACCCTGGACCCCAAGCAACAGGACCCTTCCCAGATCTTACAGGGAGAGGGGGAAATGCCAGCCCTGCCACAGGAATGACTGCACAATAAGATGCAGCTAATATCCTCTCAGCAGCAGCCGGTTTTAGTGATGCTAAGCTTTCTTTCCTTAATAGTTCGAGTAGGGAACCTTTAGATCCCTCCTTCACACATTCCAATGCAATAGCTAATGATTTGGCATAGTTTGCCAAGGCCTTCATCTCTCCTTCAAACCCCTGTGCCATTTCTACACTTGCATACAGTTCACGTATCAGTTCGTCCATCACTGCTTTTCCATACACCCTACCACCTTCAAAAAGAGTGACGGAGTGCTTTTTGCAATTGGGCGTCAAGGCACCCATCATCAGGAAGCCAGTTATTTCGCTGTCAACAACCAGTGCAATGCTGGTACCACCACTCTCACTCCATGCAGGCAGGGACTCTTTCTCTGCATTGGGTGACCCCACATCGATTTCAAGGAGGTCCTCAAGATCCAGTCGTTGCTTCTCAGACGATAAAGCTTCTTCTACTGAAGACATTCTGCTTTCCCATCTTCGGCAGAATCCTAGTCTACATGCCATAGATATAGATATTTTCAATATCTCCACGTCCACCGACAAAATAGAGGCCAGGCGACCAACTGTAACATTATCTGATGCTGCTACAAATATTTGGTAGAGTAATCGTTCCAGAGGATCAGCATCACTGGCTTCTGATTGCGACTTATTAGAAACAAAACCCTCCAATGGTGGTATTGAAAGATGATCACCAGAAGCAATGGGGACCTCTATGTACGCCAAACCTTTTTTATACAGCTTCATCAAAATATGCGAATTGACATCGCCAACTGGGACCCCCTCTGCATGGGCAGCTGCTTGGCACAAGCTTAGTTCATCTGGCCCTAACTGGCGGTATTCTGCTTCTCCTACATTGACAACATGAACTCTCCACCAAGGCTGAGGGTTTAGAAATCTAGGTTCTTGCGGTAACAAGTCCTTCACAGCACTTTTATTAACTCTCCACAAACTCCTTTTACTTTTTGCTTGCACCACAGTTGCTATATATTCATTCCGTCCAATGCCAACCACCTGAACTATGTCTGCTGCTGTGAAATTTGGTATACTATCGTAGGGCTTATCCTGCTTCATTGAGTCACTCAGTATATTCAGATAATAACGATGAGCTGTTACTCTTCCAACCCGGCATATGTAGTCTGCCAAGTGGTACGGAAACAGCCTCTTCTGTGCTCTGAAGAATTTCAGGAGGTCATCGTAGTATTCATGCTCTGAGCAAACTGTTGCAGCTAATGACGATGCCCAGGGTTGGCCCCGCTCCATACAGAAGCCTCGAACCTTGCGGCGCCAATCCTCTTCTGAAGTAGTGAGTTTAAGACGAGCTGGTAATTCATCATATCGCCTCCCGCTCTCAATGTAACGGGCGAGATACTCCGCAGTTGCCATGCAATACTATGCTGAACTAAATTTGATCTGTCAAAGTAAATTCACCAGAAGCACGATGCAAACTGGCCTTAAAAGCCTCATCATTTAAGTTAAATGTGATAACATTGGGCTCTGGTTTGAGATTTCCTACCAAACCTTTTGCAGTGTAGGACGCAGTACACAGTATGCACTCCACCACATTATTTCATGGCGCAAAATTTGGGGTCGACCCAAGAGATTCAATCAAATGGTTCGCTAGAAACATTGATGATCAGTGAGGTTCCTCCCAATGACATTCTACTTCCTAACTAGTAAAAGTACAGCCGTATTGTGTCTATTATTGGGCAGTCTAAGCGCGGAGTTATCTTCAATTTTATTGTGGGATTGTTCTTAGAAACTGTCTTAGCTAGTGTTTGCACCAAGAGGTTTCCAATCTTTATCCAATCTTGAAAGAGGATCCAAATACTTGTATAAGTTGTTGATCTGTTTCAGGATCCAATTTATTGCATAATGAAAGCATCACTAGGTGGCAAGGCCAACCTGCACCGGCCTTTTTCGACAAGGAAACCCTCCCAACCTGCCAAGGGTAAGATAGAAACCCTTTCTGAGGACCTTAAGTTCATACATTTGCATGTTCGGCAGACTGCAAGATAAACCGTGATCTTCTTTCTGACTGCAATCTGACATTCCCGTATACTGCAGGACATACTTTCTTTGCAGCATCAAAAAGTGATAAGTCTTCTCTCACTCCATTAGAGCTTCTTCGCAAGGAGAATGAACTTCTTAAACGCACGGTATCAACGGCAGAAGTCGAGGTCACTGAGTTAGAGACCAAGCTGGCCGAGGTGGGCGTTGAGGTTCCTGAGATGGGTGGACAGGGCACTGTTGCTGCAACTCCACCCACATTCATTCCGCAGATTCCGGAGGATTTCTGGTCTCCACCTCAAGTTTTGCCAGAGGGTTCACGCTATGATGAAAAGTATGGATTGATTTCTCCGATTCCAGACCATGATGGAACAGAATGCTTGAAATGGGATCCTTCCCTTTGGAGCCATGGCGACCATTTTAAATACAGATGGAACATTTTCAAGTCTATACGAGCTGCAATCGATCAAAATGAAGGTGGTATGGAGAATTTTACGCAAGGCTATAAAAAGTATGGTCTCAATCGTGGTGAGCATGAGGGGAAGCAGGGCATTTGGTACAAGGAATGGGCTCCAGGAGCTCAGGCTGTTGCCCTTATTGGTGAGTTCAATGCCTGGGAACCTAAACCAGAGCACTGGGCTATTAAAGATAGCTTTGGTGTGTGGAATCTTTTCCTTCCAGACAATGCAGATGGCACCTCTGCCATCCCCCACCGGACCAAGATCAAGGCCAGAGTGCAGACTGCATATGGAGAATGGGTTGAGCGTATTCCTGCTTGGATCAAGTGGGCCACGCAGGAATGGAACGAGATACAGTACAATGGCGTCTACTGGGAGCCAGAGGGTGAAGCAGCACCTGGAGAGTATCACCCAGACAAGAAATATTTGTTCAAATACCCACGCCCACCGCGCCCCCGTGCACTGAGAATCTATGAATGCCATGTTGGCATGTCGAGCGAAGAGCCCAAGGTCAATAGCTACCTAGAATTCAAAGATCAAATGCTCCCACGTATCCGACAGCTGGGTTACAATGCCATCCAAATTATGGCCATCCAAGAGCACGCGTATTACGGCTCTTTTGGCTATCATGTCACCAATTTCTTTGGCGTCTCCTCCCGTTGCGGCACGCCAGATGAGCTCAAGGCCATGATTGACGAGGCTCACCGGCTTGGATTGGTCGTACTGATGGATGTTGTGCACAGCCACGCCTCCAAAAACACAATGGATGGCATCAATATGTTTGATGGCACAGATGGGATGTATTTCCATGGTGGAGGACGTGGCTACCATTGGATGTGGGACAGTCGCTGTTTCAACTATGGGAACTGGGAGACCCTCCGTTTCCTGTTGTCCAACGCTCGTTGGTGGATGGACGAGTATAAGTTTGATGGTTACAGATTTGATGGTGTCACATCAATGATGTACCATCACCACGGACTCCAAACCTCTTTCACTGGCAATTATGAGGAGTACTTTGGTATGGCTACAGATGTTGAAGCGGTGGTCTATCTGATGCTGGTGAACAATGCACTCCATGATCTGTTCCCAACTGCGATCACCATTGGTGAGGATGTCAGTGGAATGCCCAGTTTCTGCCGACCATGGTATGAGGGGGGTGTCGGATTCGACTACAGGCTGAATATGGCCATTGCCGACAAGTGGATCGAGGTGTTGAGCAAGTATGATGATTACAGTTGGAACATGGGCAACCTGGTGCATACCATGACCAACAGAAGGTATATGGAAGCATGTGTGGGGTATGCAGAGTCACACGACCAAGCATTGGTCGGAGATAAGACTATTGCATTCTGGTTGATGGACAAGGATATGTATGACTGCATGGCCATAGAGACCAACAGTCCAGTTGTCGATCGTGGCATTGCCCTTCATAAGATGATCCGACTGCTTACCATGACACTGGGTGGCGAGAGCTACCTTAATTTCATGGGAAATGAGTTTGGTCACCCAGAATGGATTGATTTCCCAAGGGATGATACATACGACACCTCCACTGGTGCATTCATCCCAGGAAATGGGGGCTCCTTGGATAAATGTCGCAGACGTTGGGATATCTGTGATTCTGAGATCCTTAAATATAAATTTATGAATGCTTACGACAGAGCAATGTGCCACTTAGACAAGGCTTTTGGATTTATTTCTGCTCCCCACACTTGGGTGTCTCGCAAAGATGAAGGTGACAAGGTGGTTGTCATTGAGCGGGGTGATTTACTTATGGTATTTAATTTCCACCCAACCAGCTCTTACACTAATTATAGAGTTGGATGCTACAAACCTGGACCTTACAAGGTTGTTCTCTCATCTGACGAAGAGGTTTTTGGTGGCTGGCAAAACGTGACCAAGAATTCAGACGTAGAGTTCTTCACAGTGGAAGGCAACTATGATAACCGCCCCAACTCCATCCAAGTATATGCCCCCTCGAGAACTGTGGTAGTGTATGCACCTTCTGAGTGGTGTGATCCTAAGGCTGATTCTAAGCCAGAAGGTATTCCTGGATTGGGCGTGAAGGCACTTGGGCCATATCATGCTATGTAGAATTGGCAGAGATGAACTGAATGTATGACTTTTGCTCCGTCTCCGTCTGGGGGATTTAATCTCATGAGATTTCATTGATTGTGCTCCTTTTAAAACGATTTTTACTTCAAATCACTCTTCAATTTCGCTAATTCCGCTGCCTTTCTTTTCTCTGCATTCTCTGCCAATTTTCTCTCCAATTCTGGCTTATAAAACTCTTCATACTCCTTGCCACACAAATCAGCTGCCTTCAAGAAGTCCAGAAACCCTTCCCCTGTCAATGAAGAGACACTTACTGATGAGAGACTGCTATAAAATTCGTCCAGCACTAGACTCATACTACGACTGAGAGTTGCAGCATAGCTTGTTTCTCCCTCCAATGCAGCTTGGAAGGATTCAAAATCTCTCATCCAGTCCAACGCAAAATCTGCCCGAGTGACATCAGTCTTATTGAAAACTAGAAGCAGTGGGAGTCTTGTCTTATAAAGGATTGAGCATGCTTGCAACATATTTGTCATGAATGTTTGGGGATTCACACAGCGCGGGGTATCTATGACATATGCCACCATCGTTGGAAGTGTAGATGCAAATGCATCAGTGATAATTGCACCTGATGCACTCCAAGTGAATATCTCAATCTGGCCAGGTGTATCTACTATGCAATATTTTGGCATTGGGTCCCTCGACTTCTCACATAAAGACACTACTTGGTCAAACCTGGTGGCAAAGAGGTTTAGGGATGTGAGGATGGCACCATTTGGTCCCAGACTGTACTGACTCATGACATTTTTGTAATTCACAGTGTCCCTGATATCTATGTTGGGGCTATAGGGTACATTGAGGACTGCAGGGTCTAAATTTATAACGTAGCCTGCAATTTTGTGTGTGTGTAGCTGGGCATTGAGCTGCTGCATGAACGTCGTTTTTCCAGAACCAGCCATGCCTGGAGGGAGGCGGTGCGCTGTGAGTGGAGACTGCGCAGACAGGGTGTGAATGATTAATTATGCATACCTATAACAATAACCACCAGTGGTTTTTCATCAGGCTGATCTTTTATATTGAGTCGCTCCAGGGAGGCCGCTTCGACTGCTGCCATGGCTAAGATTCAAAACGCAATCAACAATAGTACGGCTTACACCTTAAATATAACAGACAGTTTACTAATCATACACTAAGTTAAACACTGGATATGATTCAGTTTGCCAAAATTGAGCGAAGTATGCTCCGGCAACGACTAGAAATCCTTACAACGTCGATAGCTATAGCGAACCTTGACGACGCGGAGGTGCCCATGTCAAAAGGCAAGCGAAAGATCGCTGGGGGTTATTGTTTACATTATAAATTCCCCTGCGTCAATCCTTGAATCTTAGACTGATAAAAATGGATATTAAAATTGTCTACTGTACGTGAGTACGTCTATTATATGGAGATGACACGACCCCTCTTCTCTTCTATTTGAGAACTTGAGATATTCGATGAGTGATCTCGAGGTCGACTTCATCTGTTTGACGGAAACAAATGTATCCGAACTCAAGTTCATCAACAATGTCATCTTTCCAATAAAGTATAAGGACACTGTCTACCAGCAAATGGTGGCATGTGGAGATGTTAGTCAATTAGCATATTACAGAGGCACCCTTGTCGGCGCCATTGGCTGTAACCTAGAAAATACCCCTGAAGGAGTAAAGCTGTACATAATCACCCTAGGAGTATTAGCACCATATAGAAATATGGGTATTGGAGGCAAACTTTTAGAGCGCTGCATGTTGGTTGTTCTTAAATCCTTACCGGAAGTCGTAGAGGCTTACCTCCATGTGCACACGGCTAATGATGAGGCCATAACATTTTATCAAAAATATGGCTTTGAGACCAGTGAAGTTATTCATGGATATTATAAGAGGCTGGAGCCTCCAAATGCAGTGATCTTGAAAAAGAGATTGCAGCCACGCGTGTCAGCGGTGGTGGATTAGGCAGCGGTCGCCCTCCAATTTGTATCCACATCATTCGTTGTAACGGCTTTCATATATGAAATTTTGCAAAAATGGAAGATATTGTAATGGAGGATGTCTCGAATGGCTTCACGGAGTTGAAGAACGTATTACTGTACCCTGGAATCAGTTCACGAGTACTCCACTTTTTAGAACCTGATACTCGGAAGACGTGTAGACTTGTGTGTCATGCATTAAAATCAGTAGTAGACGAAAATGTACGAGAAATGAGGTTTGGTGGATACAGCCAAGGAGAGCTGATATCCGCTTTACCGACAGGACGCTCCCTTCTTGCCTTGGCTGCCCGATTCCCAAGAGTCACCTCTTTAGTCATGACGTCTATCATAGCAAAACTGTCCTATAGTGAAAGTTTTTATCAGGCATTAGATATAGTGTGGCCAGAACTCGAAACTATAATGTTGTGCAGACACGCTGTGGAGAAGGCAGCTCTCCGTCTATCTCAAGGAAAGCACTGGATCAAGATAAAGAAAATAATGATCGTATATTGGCATGACATTAGGCAAGATGGAACAGATAAGATAAAAAATTTGGCTAGAATAAGATGGCCACCATCTTTGGAAGAATTGGAGATACGCCCATTGGCACTTTCCAATGAGATACCAGGGTTTAATATTCTGGTGGGTTCATTGACTACAGGGAGTCACTTTGGCACTCTGAGGAAATTAGATTTATCAAGGAATGGTCTCAAATCAGAATGTATCAATATACTATTATCAGTGTCGTGGCCTGTTTTGAAGGATCTGGATCTGGGAATAAATCATCTAGGAAGCAAAGGTATTGCAAGACTCATTGCCGGTGCCGGCAACCTCCCTGCCCTGGAGGAATTGGATGTTGGAGGCAATTCTTTGGGTTGGAAGACAATGATTATACTTGCTTCTGGTCAATGGAATACCTTAAAAACCATCAATCTTTCTAGAAATTATGCCAATTCGAGAACAGATGAGGGCGGAAGTGCAGAGGAGTTACTGGCAGCTTTGAGTCTGCTTCCCAATCTCCTGCATGTCCATTTATGGGGAAATGAGATCAGCTTGATGTCAGATGCAGGTTTGAGAGCCAAGTATCAACACAGATTTACTACATTATATTTGACAGAATCATAAAGTTACACACATACTAGTTAATGCCTAAATCAGTTTCATACACTTCGATGCTCTTGAACAATTCCGAAAAGTTGCCTTTACCAAACCCTCCACATCCTCCAACTTCCTCAGCATGAGAGACAGCAGATGAAACCCCATTCTGTACAGCAGATGAACCAGAATCCAACTCGCACATTCTTTGAATAATTTCTATGAACACAGTTGGTCTATCTCCAAGGGGCTTTGTGAATATTTGTAACAACACACCCTGATCATCTTTGTCAACAAGGATGCCCAACTCTTTGCATTCTTTGTACTGCTGAGCTGTCAACACGCCTCCTATTTTGTCTGGAAGATTTTTGTAGTACTCATCCGACGGTCTTGGCATGAAATCAAAACCGCCAAACCCAGACCTTGACCTCATCTCTCTCAAGGTTTGAAAAATGTCATCGGTCTTCAGAGCCAGGTGCTGCAAACCGCCACCTTCATTCTGTTCAAGGAATGTTTGTATTTGAGACTTTCTTTTGGTGTTGAAAGTAGGCTCGTTGATGGGAAGAAGAACCATTTCATTGTTAGATGCCAGGACCATGGAGTTCAAACCGGAATCAATGGTGCCCACATCCTCAGCCACAAATTCTGCAAATTCATGGAAACCAGTTGCGCTGCAGATATAGTCCACTGCAGGCAGTAGTTCTGGGACATTTCCCACCGCATGATCCAGTCTCTTGATTCCAAAAGTGACGTTGGGAGAATCTGTTACCGTGACATAATTGGGAAGATATGGCAGCGTTGTTTCCTGTGCATGATGACTGACAAATCTGAGCACAACATCGCCATACAGTACTATTTCAGAGACGGTACATTTTTCACCAGTTGCGAGGTCTTCCAGTAAGGTAGGTTCCTGAACACCTATAGCTCCATGACTTGTGGATGTCTCATATGCATGCTTGGCATCCTCTACTTCTATCCCCAGTGCCCTTACTGCCAAACCATGCTTCTTATGGAAAGAATGAGCAAGCTCTTGATCGTACCAAGGCAGCGGGGGCGCCGAATTACTCTTCTCGCTGGATGTGCTGTATGGAGCAGTGAAAACAAAAGTTATATCATTTGACTTCATAACATAGGAGGCACAGTGTTGATTGCCAGTTCCTTGGTCACTCTTCGCTGCAAAACTAAGCCCAAGTCCAAAACCAAAGCGTTTGGAAGTACAAGTGGCGTCACCACACCAAAACTCTACGTGATCAAACTTGTGGACGGCAAAATAATCAGACAGGGGATTGCTGCGCTTAAACTCCTTATATCCTACAAGTTTTCTGGGGTGAGCAGCGTTGTCTGCGGCCATTCTTGTGGTCCGGATTCAAATCGGGACAGATCACTCCTTGACGCCTCTTTTTTTACCTTGTACAGTAGCAAAAGATAAAATGGTGTGTTACTTTCTATTTACGGGTGCAAAACCGTTTATTCAACGGCGTTAGCAAATGCTGACAGTGTTCTGACATAAAGCGAACTGCTAAGTGTTTGGCTGACTGGGAAGAAGGAATTATAACCTTTAGGAGGTTGAGCCAAGGGCCACCGTGGACTTGCGTTAGACCTCCCCTAGTTGTTCGGGTTCAGTTCCGTTGCCTATACTTGCTAACTGTGAAAACCAATTGTGACAGGGCTCATGAATTACATACAACTAGGCTGTCCTTATCGACAGCCATCAACGTTAATAAAGGATTCACAAGGTTGGCCGACTCCGAAATGAGGCCGAGAAGGCGCCCACTGATGATATCTTTCGGAGGCCCAGTGAAAAGTGAAAATAATAATAATCTGGGAGAAAATTTACATTTGGTTATATGTTATATAATACTAGTCACGTATCCTCTAGGAGAGTGAAATGTCGGCCTTTAGCTGGAACTCCATCATGCCAACGCATATTTACAAGCAGCGCCACCAGTGGCACTTCAGTTGCCAAAACATTCAATTTTGACGAAGCTGGTATTTCGTCATTGGCCATCATCGGTCCAGCCGATTCTGCTTTTGGCAACGAGAGGGGACTCTTTGCAGGAGACGATGTTTTCAAAGGAGGTACCGTCCTTGAGATTCCTTTGGACCTCTGCCTGTCCATAGATTACTCTTCCAACAATGGAGTTTCGTTGCCAAAAGCAGATTGGAGCCGGCTGAAGAAAGGAATAGCCAAGGATAGTGCTTTGCCTTGGGACATTCTGCAATCGCTGGCGGTGTTGGATGCCAGTGCTGGGGCTGGCGGTGACTTCTGGGAACACTATTCGAATCTCAACCTCCCACAGCCACTAGGTGTCACACTGCCATTCTGTATGCCTGAGAGAATATTACTTGAATTGGGACATCAGAGTATTGCCCAAGGAGCTATAGCCCAGAAACAGAGGTTAAAGACATTATTTCCAGGCCTTGCAGTTGACATGTGCGACGAGGGTCCAACATTCTTGGAATGGGCGATGGCATGTGTACACAGCAGAGCATTCAAATTAGAGGAAGATTTCTTCTCTTTTGTACCATTTTTAGACTTAGCCAATCATTCTACAAGGAGTCCCAACTGTAATTTTGTATTTGATAGAGATCGAGGAGTGGTGCGATTGGTAGCCGCAGCTGATAAAATTGATGCTGGAGCTGAACTCACGATCAGCTATACTGGGCCTAGCGGATACACTAATCAGAGGATGATGGCTCAATATGGCTTTGTAGAACCGCATGGCAATTTTGCTGATAGAGTGGATGTTTATGCTGATGCTGATGCAGATGCCCCCCTGTTGAGTCTCCCTACTTTACAGCAGTGTCTAGGAGATGGACAAGGTATGGCTGCTGCTCTTACTGGAAAAGATCCTTACCTTTATGCAGCATTGAAATCGCTGCCAATTGCTGTGGATGAGAGCTCAGCAGGCCCTAAAACTCAGCAACAATTGGCACAAATGTTGGCACACCAACTTGATGAAGAAATTGCGACATGGAAGACGAGCGTACTAGAAGATACACATCTACTTCAAGCCACCAATGACAAGCGCATGCGTGCAGCAATACAGTATAGACAGCAACGAAAGCTGCTGATCAAGACATCAAAGATTCTCCTTGATTCATTCGTAAAAGTAATAATATAATAAGATCACCTCCGTGTACTGTTATCCAAATCCACCAATTGGCGCATAGCTGCACGCAACTGCACAACATTGATCAATTGTTTTATTGCAGCTCCTGGCAATGCAGCCACTACTACAACTACCAAACCTGGTATACTTTCAGAGAGTCTAAAGTTTGATTCCTCTACCATCCATATAGGTGTTTTGATGACTGCCCATGACTTATAGTCTGGCCAGAACAGCAGATATACTGCAAGAAGAAACACCTCTACACAAATACAACAGAATCCCATGAAAAGTCTGTGCTTATAATAGAACCTCACAATAAAGCTGCTACTATTTATGTCTTTGTGGGTTATACTTCCACTAGCTAGTGATGCATACATTTGGAACCAATGACTGAAAATATCCAACATGAGAATAGACAGGAACAGTATGTGCACATGAGGATAGAGGATACACAAAATGGCAAGGAGACAGGACGTTGCTATCCTATCTGTTACCATGTCCAAAACTGCACCCAATGTTGATGTTTGATTAAATGACCTAGCCGCTCTCCCATCCAATTCATCACATACAAAGCTGATGAAATACGCTATACAGCAGAGCCTTGGATCATGCAGGGCCACAGCGAAAGCATACAGTGCAAACAGAATGCGGGCGTACCCTAAGAAAAAAAGAGACGGGCGGTTGATAGGATTCAAGAGTGTCTTCTTATGCCCTTCTGAACAAATCGCAGAATTGCGTATTTGTACTCACCAATGATATTGGGAACGTATAAATAAACATTATCATGGCGGTTGAAAAAAGACTTAAAGTTAGTGATGGAAAGTTCTGAATGCGAGTTCAGAGTCCGACTTCTCGTCGCGACCATTCTTAAATATATGATGACGGCGATATTAATCAACAAGGCTGTTATAATAATGGAATGACTAAGTTCTGCACCCAATTAGAGAGGTCTTTCATGTAGGCATCCTGGTAATCTGTCGTTGACTCCAACAACAATATCGCTGTGAAACGCAAGTACAGATTCTTAGATAAACGAGGTTCCAAGTGTTGTCTAAACTCTTGATTAAAGTGGACTGCTTTGTAATTGTCCACATGCATCGCCCTCTCTGGTCGTTGGCTGTCAATCCAGCGCTTGAAATGGGCACCACTGATAACTCGTACTCCGTGAGTACTGACATCCCTTCATTGTGAATTTTGCGGTCTATGTGATATTTATTGCAATATAGCGAGAGTGTGTTTTGTATGCGCTAGCCGAGATCATATATCATCTGTTGCGATGCGGAACCCATTCATAGCAGCTGTGGCTGCCAGCGCTGGTACCATTGTAGTGATGGGTGGAGCAACCCTTGTAGTCAGTTCGATAGGAATCTCTGTCGCAAAGCGCGTAGTTGCCCGTCGAAAGGTATGGCCGTCTTCACCTGCCGTCCCAGTATCGTATCATTATCCTGACATCCTGTGTTCGCTTCCTCGATTAGATGATAACAGCTGTACAATGCATAGAATGCTGTGGGAGTGGATACAGGCCGTGTGATATATGTTTGGGAGAATCCATGGTAAAAAGCAGACGGCCTGTTTCTGTTCAACGATTGACGCAAAGGTATGGCTCACCTGGCGACCTGAATCAGGGACCAGTCTATGTAGGTTGTCCCGCATGTGGATCTACCAACAAGCAAAGGTGTTTAAATTGTTTAGGTCTAGGTAAATACAATCCAGAATTGTAATGTAATTCAACTAAAAGTCAAGGTCTCTGTCCCTACAGCAACACAAAGCAAAACCGTCAACCAAACTGGTTAGTGCAGTCAAGAGGAATAGGCCTGCATTTGCGTAAGAGAGAGCCCAGGATGCGGTTCTACAACCTTCTTTTGGTAATCCCATATCGTTTGCCTCTTGTGCATATATAGTCTCTGTTATACCAGCCGCCAACCACCAACCCAGTCCAATCAACCCCACAATTGCTTCCATACTGATGCAGCAGGCATTTGTTCTTGAGGGGTAGAAACACTGAAAGACCATCAACAATAAACTGAGAATGACTGAGATGACTGCCACCCAGTAACCATAGAAGCAGACTTGGACATCCTTGGTAGTTGCATAACATGTTGTCGTAGCCACACTGAGATTATCAGTTGGGTTGGTGATGACCTCAGTTTCACTTAAACAACCTGTTGAAATTGAATATATAGTAGGGTTCAGATGAGAGGTTGGGACACTCAACAAGGGGTTCATTCTATTTTGTCATACCTGCTATAACACCAATAACGCCGGCAGCGACGAGGATTTGCAAAACGCACAGAGTTAGCACCCACATACGAGCAGGGCCACATCGCCTGACCTTTTTTGGTGTTGTTGATTCAGTACTTCTAGAGGGTGATGGTTTTAATTTCTTCTTGGACTCTGTCTCCAGGGACTGGTTGAATGAGCGAGAGACGGCCAAACGTTCCCTGTATGAGGCAGCAAGATCAGTTGCACCAGCACTCGGCGGCGTTGCCTGTGGTGGTGGTGTATTATCTTTGCCACTTAGCGGTATCGTTTCGAATTTAGAGTAAGAGGCCTTCTTGTCTTGAGAGCCAGGCCTCCAGGCGCTCTGTGTCGGGGCGGTTGCCCCTTGTTCTTCCCCCTTTTTGGTAAAAATTCCCATAGCTGTAAATTATGCGTTTAAAGACTTGCAACAGGAAAAAAATTAATAAACTGTTTTGTCTTGTCACCGCAGCGTCAAATTCTGCCAACCCTTGAATATTCTTGGATAGTACAAACAAATAAACTAACAACGCGTCGTGGCTTACACTAACTGTTGCATAGACTGTTGAACGTTATGCCTGTTCAGCGCACATCTTTGCAAGCTGACTATTTTGTCTAATTCACTCCTCAGGGACTCTTCCCATTCATGTATGTCCCTCTTCAGTTGGTGCAACTCTGCCTCGCTCAGGTCTGAGGCCTTCACTTGTTTGTTCAGCCTCTCCAAGGCAGATGATAGATGGCATACCCCAGCATGAGCACTGTGGAGATCATCATTATCAACTCCCACTTCAGCAGTAGCTTTCACTATACTTTCTAGTCTGAGCAGTCTATTTGCTCCACGGTTTAAAGAGGAGTGCAGCTCCCCTCCTATTGTCTCCATGGAGCATAGACTGGAACACGTGTCAGGCCACACAGACTTGATAGCACTGAACTCATCCAGCCTCTCATCTTCTGCAGAGAGAAATTTCTTTTGCTCTCTTTTTTGTAATCTACACTCCCATTCCTTCATCCTTATCTCCTCTGCTCTAAGTAATTTTTCCTTCTGCTCGGCGGACCGTAGATCTGATTCCAATACTTGCAAAAAATCCTCACGGTCTTTAAGAGTGTTCAGCTGAACCCCAACTTGGTTCTGCAGATCCTTCAGTCGGAGCTCTGTCTCCTTGAGACCATGCTCCTTACTTGCTAACTGCTCCCTTTCATTTTGTAATTGAGCTTCAAGCCTGTCCACTTCTCGTGCTCTACTTTCCACCTTGACAGTCTGATCTTTCAATTCTGACATTCGCAAGGCCAGATCGTCTTCTTGTTGTTTGAGCATTTTTCGGGAATATTGGATTTCAGCAGATTCAAATTGCAGTGCATTTGCCTTTGCATTCAATTCTGCCAGTTGAGTTGCAACTTCATATTCTGTCTTCTGGAGAGCCATTCTGTGATGCAAGCCATCATCCCATGCCCTTTTCTCTCCTTCAAGAGCACGAAGCTCTTCGTCAAACTCCTTTTTCGCAGCTGCAAATTCTGATTTGTCAGCGATACATGCCATCCTTTCATTTTCTAATGCATTTTTAGCACTGTCCAATGCATCCTCAGCATATTTCTTACTTTCTTCAAAAGCTTGTAAGCGAGCTTCCAGAGCAGAGCGTTCCCGCCTCAACAGTTCCTTATCCAGTGCCAGCTGGCTTTGGCTTTCCACAAGTTGATGGTTATTTCTGGCATATTGATCCCTTTGAGTCAACAACTCCTTCTTTGTTTGCTCGATTTCTACCTTTTCTAGTGCCAGTGATCTTCTCTGAGATTCAAAATCTTCCAGCCTTGCATTGAAATCAAGTGTACGCTGTCTCAAGTCTTCCTGTATTCTGTCATTAGAAGCTGTGATGGCATCTAGATCAGCCCTCTGTTGGAGCAATGCTACCCTCTGAGATTCCAATTCGGAAGCCTTTTCTGCTGCTGCATTAACTGCATTGACTGCTCTATCATGAGCTATAGCAGCATTTTCCTTTTGCTTTTCAGCGTCTATGATGCGTTGTTTGGCAGACGCTTCCGCTTCTGCAACTGCTACCTTTTGGGCAGTGAGGCACTCTTTTTCCTTTTGAACATTTACCGTCAGCTCTTCACAAAGTTTCTGCTTCACTTCAAGCTGGCACAACAGGTTATTCAATTCCTCCTCAGATGCCTCCACCGCTATCTCTCTCTCTGAAATTTCCTTGGTGCGCTTCTCTAGTTGGGCCTGCTGCTCCTGCAGCAGAAATTGTTCATTCCTCACTTCAGCCTTGGTTCTATCTAGTGCAGCTAAATCTGCAGAAATTTCAAGTTCCTTGGTCTGTAATGACTCCAAAAAAATGTCTCCATGCCTCAACTCGGCCCGAAGGGTCGCTAACTCTTTTGACAAAGTCTCAAGATGTTTTTCCTTCTCTGTCAGATCAACAGACTTGGCTATCAGCTCTAATTCTTTGGCTTTGATTTCAGCCTTTTGTGCTTCCAAAGCTGCAAACTCAGTCTGCACTTCTGTAACTTGTTTCGTGAACAAAGCCTCTGCTGATGTTGCTTCCTCCATCTTTGTAGATAAGTGGGCCTTGTACTCAGACAGCAAGATTTCCTGTTCCTTGAGCTGAGCCATCAAGACTTGGGTCGAGTGCCGTTCTGCACTAGTCTCCCTTTCAGTGTCTTTTGCCAATTGAAGCTCCTTCTCCGCTTCAATGAGCTTGGACTTCCATACAGTCTCTGATGTGACAAGCCCTCTTTCGCGGGCATCCAAATCTGCATTGCGCGCGGATACTCCCGCCATAGCATGCTCTAATCGCATTTTTTCTGACCTGAGCTGTTCCTCCAGCTCTTGAAGTTCCTTGAAAGAACCATCCACTTGTTGTGCACGTTCATGGAGACAGTTTTCTCTTTTCTTGACGTCTAAAAGTAATGCTTCTGCACTTAATTTGTCTGCCAAAGCCTTTTGTGCAACTTCCTCTCTTTCTTCGAGCTGTTCACCGATCTCCTTCAGCTTGACAGCTTCACTTTCCAGAGCAAGTGACCAGCGCTGGAGCAATGTTTCTCTTTCAATTAGAATTGTCCTACGTTGCAGTAATGCCGCAAATAACTCACTTGAGATGGCAGCGCCTACCAGTTCTGGTTGTGGAAGTGGAGGAAGAGGTCTCAGTCCTGCTGCTTCTTCTGCGTCAGTAAGGAGGACTGAATCATTTGATATTACGGAGACAATTGCACCCTTCATGTGGTGTTCCCTCTTTCCTCTTTTGAACACTTCCCAACTCTGTTTCAGCTTCTTTTCTCTAGCATCAAGAGCTCTTTCCATGCTCATGAGATGCTCTCTTGCAGCTTCTGCTGCAGCTGCAGAACGCTTTGCCTCAGCAGCGGCAATCACTGCTATTTTTTTCTCTTCGTGAGCACCTTCCACGAGTTCCTCCCACCTGGTAACCTCCATGCTATACCGCTCATCCCTATCAAAAGCCTCACGCAGTCTTGCTTCAGACTCTGCCACCTGACAAAGAGCCTCAGCTTCTCTCAGTCGAGCTTGTTCAATGGCTGATGCCAGCTCAGTGCTTTGTGCTCCCAGTCTCGATGCAGTTTCATCAGCAAATCTCTCCAACTGCAACACCCTTTCTTCTCTGGCTACCAAGCGCCTCTTTACGTCATCGCATTCACCGCGAGAGATATCAGCATCAGTCGTAGCACGTCGAGCTTCAGCTTGCATCCTCCGTGCCTCTGCCATTTCCCTGTCACACATACTTTTTTGGGACTCCAATTGCAATGTGGCGGCATCCAGTGCAGCAGTCTTCTCTGACAATTGCATCTGTAAGGTTGCAATTTCATTTTCTTTTGACAAAAGTGCAGATTTTCTGTCTGCCATCTCTCTCAATCCTGCACGCTCCTTGTCATCCATTCGAGCTACTCTATTTTCAAGATCTTTCACATGCCTTAAACTAGTGCGCTCTCGTGTCGCTACACTCTCTTCACGCTGAGCAAGGTCTACTTGTTTCTGTTCTAAGGACTTTTGCCATTCAGTCAATACCTTCTCACGCTCTCCTATAGTCTTTAACACTTCTTCTCTGAAGGACTTTTTCCAGGACTCAAGGGCAAGCACTTCATTAGAAACATCTTCTGCTCTAGACTCTAACAATTCTCTCTCCTCTTCAAGTTTAATTATTGCAACCTGTAGAAGTTCAGCCTCACGATCTACAGATTCTTTGTTTGCAGAGCATAACTCCTCAGCATGCTGGACCGTTTCCATGCGAACCAATAAATCTTGCTCGGCCATCTCCAGAGCCTGCGCTTTGGCAACTAGCCTAGCCTCCTGTGCAGCCATATGCGTCTCAAATTGTTCCACAGCCTGTTGCTCTCTCACGGCAGCCGCTTCCCTCTCAGTTGCAAGCTGAGACCTCTCAGCATCCAGATGAACCTGTGATTCTTTCAAAGCTGCCGCTTGCCTCTCCAAACCCTCTTTCTCTACAATGCATCTGCTGAAGAGTTCCTGAGTCTCATTCTGTGCACTCTCACATTTCGCTTCTGCAGTGGCCAATGATTGATGAACAATTTCTAATTGGTTTATTGCAACGTCCCGGGCATGCTCAGCTTTCTCTCTCGCTTTATGAGCTTGGTCAATATCGAGGTGTACAGACTCAATTTGGGATGTCAGGACCCCTAGCTGCTCTTTGACGCAACTTAACTCAGAATTTGCAGACTGTTTTGCAGCTTCTGCTTCTGCTTGATGATGCTCCACTGCTCTGGACTTTTCCTCGAGCTCTGCTACTTTCACCGTCAGCTCCAGCTTCTTTCTTTCTATATCGTCTCTAAGCTCTGCAAGTCTGATTGCATCCTTTTCTTGCAATTCAATGAGATTTTTGGCACTTGATGCCATCAAACCTGCCTCTCTTTCTGCACGGAAGACAGCATCTTCTCGAGTCCGCAGGCTCTCCTCCCTCTCCAGATGACTGGCAGCGATCTGCTCTGCTTGACTTGCTTTCGCTTCTCTCTCTTTTAGTGATGATGTTATTGCTAAAACTTGTTGCTCAAATTCACATTCTCTTTCTTGCAAAGAAGCATCTCTATCTGCTAAATTCTTCGCTGCAATGTCGATGGCTTCAGCCCTTCGCTCCAGCGCAGAAGCTTGAGCACTGAGAGCAGCTGCCTCCTGCCGTGCAATTGTCTCTCTGGCAGACTTGCTGCGATTTAGAGCTGTTTCCTCTGATTCCAATTCCTTCTTTGTGTCATGCAGTCTTCTCATCACTGCAGTCAAGTCGCGCTGTGCCGTCACAGTTTGAGCTTGTAGATTCCCCACCTCGGACGTAAAAGCTTGCGTTTCATTCATTAGCAGCTCCCGTTGTTTGAAAAGTCTTTTAGACTCTTCACGCATGCTTTCGATTTCAAAGGCGTATTTATTACGAGCATCTTCAAATTGTTTGTGGAATTCCATTGAAGCCTGCTGGAGAGGGTCCTTCCGTTCCGAGCTGTCTTGAAGCTGATATATCAGAGAATCTGGAGAATTTCTGGTATTCAAAAAAATTCCGTTGCCCGTCGAACTTGCTATGAAAGGGTTTGACCTTGCTGTCCTGAATAGCTGTGGAGTCTGCTGGTTGAGATGGACAGGTGTAGCAAAGTCCAAGTTTGGACTTGATGGATTCCTCTCAGCTGCCATGGCAAAAGCTGTTGACAGGTCTAAAAGAGCTTCCGAGTGGCCATCACCAGATTCAAGCACTTCATCTGGGGTTGGATTTGGGGCGAAGTGAGATCGTAAATCATGTAAGAGGGCAGAGGACTTGCTCATCGCACTGAGCTTGCTGATGCTCCGCTCTGCAGCTCTCTGCTCTTGCTCCCAATACTGCATTTGTCAGTAGCTGTGGGTAAACTGGACTTTTCGAATATGCTCTCAAGCTAGCAATGATAGAGTTAGGCACTTACTTCATTTTCTAACTCCGCTAGACGTCCGAGAGCATTATCACTCATTAGAACACTTGCGTTTGACCAATTTTGAAATTGCAGTCACTCCTTTCCGATTTCTTGACACGGAGTTAAAATGTTAGCTTTGCAATGCAGCAAAGTAGTGTCAGTCTAAAAATGTAGAGTAACCAGGAAAAGAAAAGTTCAACAACTCTTCAGAAATTGGCGATCACGCCAATTTCGATCCTTTGAAAGCCGCAACTCATTTGGCTTATGCATGAGTTTTTGGACTTAATCATTTGAAGCTTCATTTCAATGGAATAAGTAGCATTCGCCGAAAGCTTTGCCATCCTCTCTTTTGCAGTTCAAACCACATGAAGACAGGCAGGAATGGAAAGAAGTATTTCGCTTACATCTATGCATGTCTACTATTTTTCTGAGGGTTGAGAAGTAAAGAGTTCCCAAAGGCGAATCATTCTTTGGGGATCTACTTTGAAAGGCAAGGACAACATGTCTTGCTTCTCCAGCTTACCAGTCTTGGCTTTTATTTCAGCAGCTGCTGCTTTTATAGCCAGGAGCTGGGCGGGGAGGTATCTCTCAGTTGCGCATAGTGCTCGTTCTGGTCCAGTCAATGGTACAGCATCCGGCAATGATGTTATATCCAAAGCAACGCCACGTTGGCTTCTCCAATGAGATACACCATTTGGTCCTCTTCCATCTGTCAATGTAGTTCTCATATGTCCAAGGAGCAACGCAGCATGAGGTTCTTCCGCAGGGCCAGCCAACTGGGCTTGCATAGCAGCATCATCTAATGGCGTCCTTTGCAGTCTACTCTTGCTATTCTGACAATGACTGGGCAATGAAGGCTCTTTCCTCTTTTTACCCTCTGTAGCCTCCCATGAATCGACCTGCTGGAATGTCCTCAAACCCATAGATCTATAGTTCTGTAACTCTGCAATTCGGGCCCTCAATCTACCCTCTACTGACAGTCCATCCGCTAATGCCTCAAAATCATCTTGGGCAAGGTACCTTGCAAAAACACGCAGTTTGCCTACCATCTCACGCTCGCCTGCTCCACGTCTCTTATCAAATCCCTGTCTACCCTTCACATTTACCAGTCCTCTTTCTAAGACAAAGGCTCTCCTCCTCAGCCTTTCATCCAGTCTTCTATTATAAATTTTTATAAGCTGTAATTTTCTTGCTGTATCCTCTGGACTGTCATCATCTCTGAAATCAAGCTCACTGATAATGGACTCAGCTTCGAAGTCCCATTCCGGATCGAACTCATTCCTTTTTATACTGTACCCTGTATTAACAGTCTCTGCCGCATTCACAATATGTTCTGAACCTCCTGCTGGTGATTTCCCACCCTGACCTATAGTTGGTGTTGCTGCACCCGCCTCTACACGGAGACCAAATGTTGATTGTCCCCTGTCAGGTTCAATCTTAGCCTCCTTAGCCAATTTTGTGGGGCTAGGTGATGTGTCGCTATGGTGTTTCTTACCCCCCGCACCATTGACTGCTGATTCTTCCACTGGTTCTGATTTAAAAACAAGGGTGGAGTCTTCGTCATCATCAGAAACTTCACACAAGGCACTTGCTTTTCCTTTAGCCCTTCCTCTCTGCATAGACTTACTGCCTAAAGCTCGACGCTCCTCAATTATTTTGCCAATATCCACTCCTCTGAGTTCAGATGAAACTCTTGGAATTGGAAATGTATCAGTATCAATATATACGGAAAAGTAATGCTCCTTGCAGGCTTCCTCTGCTCTGCCAACATGTTCTGATACTTTGGCCCAATTCCCAAGACCGTACGTCTCCACCGCTTCTAGTAATAGCAGTTCCTCATCAACTCCCCACGCTGGATGGTAGATAGGAAATGACAGATCATCTACTACTCTATAAGAGTGATCATTAGAATGTCCACCAAATTGAACACCCACTCTATAACAGTCTAGACACAAGTCGAAGTCTGAGCAAACTGCACACTTAATGTGGAGTGTATTTGTAAGATCTGTCCCACAGTTGTCACAGTGATATAAGCTATCCTTTCGGCTATCCTGCTTTTTCAGCCGTCCAGTTGACGTAAGGTCCGTACTACTGTGGCACTGTCGCTTGTTTCGCCACATACTTCTCCTTGGTGGTGAACAACTAGCGAGCGACTATAGTGTGACACCGGTGACCGCTTTGCGTTGGGAAAGGTGATCTATCCTTGTGTAATGTATAACAGCTACTTGTAATAATTTATTGAAGCAGTCAACATCTTACTGTTACAACGTAGCCTGTGCCCAAGCCCTGCCTATTATGCCCATGAAGGATTAACCTTCAAATTCTCCAACTGTTGATGGGCCTCTGTCTGCAGTCATCTGAACGTAGATACAGTTTGAAATGATGATGATGACCACCACTCACTAGTTAGATGCCCCACCATCGTCTATGGGAACCTCGTCGCGCCAAAGGGAAAACAAGTTTTTTCGCTGATGAGCATGCTTCCCATGATTCAGCACTTGTCTTCAGTGCAGCTCCTCTTAAACCTGGAAGAAACTCTAATGGGCTCTCTGATTTTGCTTCCATAGACTTGCATTCTGCTTTCCACGGTCGTTACCTCTGTCTAAATCAGCATGCAGGCTATCAACGCAAAGGCTCAAATTGCCACAAAGCCCTCTCAAAAGGCTCAGCGCATCGTCAAGGTATGATTCAAACACAAAATGACAACCAATTGAAGCTCAAATCTTTCGATAAGTTCCTCACCTTATCGCGGATTGCCCTCAGGTCGCTGCCATCAATGGTGCTTTCTCTGGCAAGAACGCCCCTTCTTCACGCTCCAGTGCATTCTCTGGCGTTAAGGTCAGTACTAAGCGCACAATGCGCTCCGCTAACCGCGCTGCCATTGCCACCCAAGCCAAGCTGGGCGACACACTTGAAGAGTTCTTGCTCGAAGCCACCTCTGATGCTAAGCTTCGTCAGCTCATGATGTCCATGTCTGAGGCCATCCGCACTATTGCATACAAGGTTCGCACTGCATCTTGCGGTGGAACTGCTTGTGTCAACTCTTTCGGGGATGAGCAGCTTGCTGTTGATCTCCTAGCTGACAAGCTTCTTTTTGAGGCCTTGAAATTCAGCGGTTGTTGCAAGCTTGCTTGCTCTGAGGAAGTCCCTGAGCCACTTGATATGGGTGGATCTGGATTTTCTGTTGCTTTCGATCCTCTTGATGGCTCCTCCATTGTTGACACCAACTTCTCTGTCGGGACCATCTTTGGTGTTTGGCCAGGTGATGATCTAACAGGCATTACTGGTCGCCAGCAAGCCGCTGCAGGTATGGGTATCTATGGACCCCGTACTATCTTCTGCATTGCTTTGAAGGATGCTCCAGGCTGTCACGAGTTTTTATTGCAGGATGACGGCAAATGGCTCCACGTTAAGGAGACCACTGAAATTGGGGAGGGCAAGCTCTTCTCTCCAGGAAACCTCCGTGCCACTTTTGACAACCCCAACTATGAGCGCCTTATCTCTCATTACATCGGTGAAAAATACACCTTGAGATACACTGGTGGCATGGTTCCAGATGTTTTCCAGATCATTGTGAAGGAGAAGGGTGTCTTCACTAATGTCACCTCCCCATCCACCAAGGCAAAGCTTCGCTTGTTGTTTGAAGTAGCACCCCTTGCTTTGCTGGTTGAAAAGGCAGGTGGAGAATCTTCTTGTGATGGAAAGTGTGTCTCTGGTCTGGATGTTGAGGTTCTTCAACATGATCAGCGCACCCAAATCTGCTATGGATCTAAGAATGAGGTCAAGAGATTTGAAGAGTATCTTTATGGTAGTTCCCCACGCTTTGCCAATGTTGCAGCATAATTTTTGTTTCACAACTGTAAGGTTTAATATAGTAACACACATTTAGTACAGTGGTGGAGCTGATGGTGATGGATCATAGTAAGCACCCTCCTCTTCCTTTCTAACAAATTTATTCAAAACTCTCAGCAGCCACTGAGTGAATACCATGGCAGCAAAGTGTGCCATAATACTGTTTGCACATGCTTGGACAGAGAAGACATCTAGAGCCACTGGTGGACCTCCAACTCTGGGATTATAGTAGGCTCCGGTTGCTGCTGATGATAACGTTTTTCCTACCAATGACCCAATTGTTGCTTGTAAACCAAGAATGCTCGCACCCAGTCCCACTAAGTTCAAGTTTGATGAAGCCAATACCCCACTTACGACTTTTGACAAGCGAATGTCCTGAAACCCTGCCCCAATTCTTCGGCCTGTACGAATATTTGCCCATGCCAGAAAAGTGGAGATCAGTCCGCACAGCACACCACCCATGGTACAGATATCTAAGGGTGATAATGCCACAGGCACACCAGCGCCAGCAGATGCTGCACCTGTCGAGAAAAGCAGAATAACAGCAGCAACAACATTAAGGGAGAGTTGAGACCAAAAAGACAACCAGCCAATGTTGCGTAGAGCTGTGCCGGCAGCTAACAGGTCTTGGGCCGCTTCATTGGTGCGGGGTGGAGGCACCTGAGCTTTAGTGCCGAAAATTTGAGGGTAGCGGCCACCGGAGCTTGCAACGACTTGCTACAAAGTAGTGAAATCGAACTTTTTAAACTCCAAAGGCAGTTACAAGGCGGGCCTTAAATACTCACCAATCTTTGCGTTCTCACTAAGTTCAGAAATCCAGTCCTGACAGCAGTGCTTCCAATACTACGAGACATGTAGACGTCATTCATTTGTGTCCTGACTCCCAATGTCAACATTATCTTTCAAAATGCAAGTCGGATCCCGGTATCTAAGCGATCGACTAAACCTCAAGCACAACCCCAAGCAGTTCTCGCAACGTCAGAGTATAATACTACTTTAAATTTGAGGCTGAAGTCATCATGATGGTAAGCATAGAACTTAATTATTAAAAGCTGAATCCCTGCAATCGCCTCTGTGGCAGGTAGCAGCCCAACTTCAATGGTTGTTAACAAGGTGCTTGACTTCATCTGCTTGAAAAAGCTGAAGTGGAAGCCAAACATGGAAAACAAAGCATCATTGTGGTCTCACATTCGTCTGAAAATATTTAGAGGTGTTATATTTAGGCAAAAAGACACACTAACTCTGGCTCATCACCTTTGTGCCACAGGACTGGCCACCAACATATGGTACCTAGGTTGGAAAGGTACTGAGAGTTGACCTCATGGCGATGTGCTCGCCAAGAGAGAGGAGGCTGCCTTCTGGACGATCACAGCAGCAAGGCTGCCAAGAGAAACCGGCAATAGGCTGCGATAGAAATGCCTATCCTGTGTGCGTGACGCAGTACAAAGTAAGCTCAAGTGGTCCTTTTCACACCCTTGAGATACGAAGCATCTCAGATCTTGTCTACGATCTTTGTTGTTACTGTATGTTTGTATGTATGTATGTACGTATGTAAGACAATAGGCTCCCTTCCGTATAATTCACCGCTTCCAACTTCCAGCACAAGTAGAGTTTCTTTTATCTTTCCAGAATAGAATGTTCATGCCCCTTCATATAGGCAGCCCATTTGCTGTACATCTCTCAACACCGATAGATCCAAGCCAAGCTGGGATGCCTTGCTCAGCATCACCTCAGTATTCTCAGGGTCCACTGGCCTGCGGGAGAACAACCAAAATCCTATGTTGTTCACTTGGCCACCACCCCCGAACAAGCCACCACCTCCTCCTCCGCCTGTCTGACATCCATCGGTGCCTTGCACTGTTGGTGGACCACCAGTGATGATGGCCCAGTCATAGTTGTCTTCGTCAATGGCTACCACCCAGTAAGGACCTGAACCCAGCTGAAACCCACCCAAGGAGAAACCCACAGACAACTTGGAGGGGTCTGCAGGGTCGGGAATTCTGGCGGTGATTGAGGCAGTGCCTCCCCCTGTGCTCCCGACAACGGGGCCATTCACAGCACCGTCATTTGCGTAATTGTTCACTCTGAGACCGTCCTCAAGAGATTCACCTAGTGGTATGTACTCTGCTCTCACGCAATACAGTTGAGATTCTGGTTGGTAGGAGAGTGGTTGCTGCATTTGGACATACCAGGGGGCAGAAATATAGCGAGTCAAATTAAATGTGGGGCCGACACTGTCGAAGCCAGCTGGAGGGCACTGGGCCTTGGCTAGTCCAAGAAATAGGGAAAGGCCCACAATACAGCAAGCCAACATAGTGCCTGCAGTAATGTATGATGGGGAAATGTAGAGTTAATGCTCTGTGGAGGAACTATCGCCTCACTGGAAGAACAGTCCTAGAAAGGGGATAAACGTGGCCAGGCGGCCCAGACTACAGGGACGCTCTGCTCGTACCTGATGAAGTCATTCGTAATAAAAATTTTATGAGAAGTCTGACAACTTTCAATTGCTCGCGAAGGAATCTTTCTAAAATTAAAGTCGCAACGCATCAGCAATTGACGTCAAGGCGGCACGTTGGTCCCTTCATGGGCTTTCATGGGAGTCACCATACAAGCCTTCATTCGCTCTTAATTAACGGCATCATGGCTGTTGCAGTTAAAATGTTCTATACCTAGAATCTTTCGCCAGATTTCGCCGCCGTTCACTTCGCAAGAGCTCCATGTCTAATCAAATAAATCAAGCAACTCAGTTTATATTCTAGTATCAGATATCAGTTTAAAATATGTCTGGTAAAGATAAAGGTGGACCTGAACAACATGCTCGTTTCAAACAGTATGATTATGCATCTGTAAGTAAATATGATTGCTTCACTCTTCCTCAGCTCTGCTGGTTCTATCCTACACAATTGCTAATCCAATACTGTAACAAAATTTGCTTCCTACAGAATGCCAATTTGGTGCTCTCCGCTGACCAACGGAGTGGAGCTGGCAAGGGGCCCGATGGAACAGCCGAGTCGTTGTGGGGTAAGATGCCAGGAAAAATGGGAGACAGAGTCGAAAGATCAAAACCAGAAGGCATTGAGGAGCACCGCACTAAAGCTAAAAAACGACGCGACGTCACAGTATCAGATGCAGAGTTTCAAATAGCCAAAAAACGCCGAGCAGGTCCCGGCTCTACCATACTTGACCTTGACACTGCTGGCTTCTACAGGCCTCGCACGAAGGAGACACGTGAAGCTTATGAAGCTTTGCTGGCCGTCATAAGGTCTCAATTTGGGGATCAACCTCAGGACATTTTGAGAGGAGCTGCAGACGAAGTTCTTGCGACATTAAAGAATGAGAAACTTCGGGACCCTGATCGTCAGAAGGAAATTTCCGAGTTGGTTGGAGAAATGCCAAATGAATCATTTGCAAGAGTTGTTGCCTTGGGGAAGCTCATAACCGATTTTATCTCCGAGAGTGATGCGGCAGCAATGGCAGCGGATGGGGAAGGTGCATTGGATGAGGATATTGGAGTGGCTGTAGAGTTTGAAGATGAGGATGAGGACGATGAGGAGGAGGCAGGCTTGGTCAATGTCTTGGAAGATGATGAGGATGAGGAAGAAGGGGAAGGCCAGGACTTAAATGGTGCTGTTAGAGCCAAGGATGAAGAGGATTATGTAGAGACAGATGCAACAGGACAACAAGACACAAATGGAATGTCTGCTCAAGACATTGACGCGTATTGGTTGCAGCGCCGTGTTGCAAAAGCCTTTGATGAGCTGGAGCCTGTGCAGGCTCAGAAAATGGCTGAAGAAGCTCTGGCTGTACTTCAACTGCCTGACAATAGAGAAATTGAAACAGGATTGGTGCGCTTGCTCGATTTTGACAAGTTTGATCTGATCAAGGAGCTTGCCAGAAACAAAGATAAGATCGTTTGGTGTACCAAGCTAGCCAGGGCTGGCAGCGAAGAGGAGAGAAAAGGGATTGAGGCAGAAATGTCATCCAATCCTCAGGGTGCAGCTGTCTTAGACGAGCTGTATGCAACCAAAGCTACTGCTCGGGAGCGTCAGACGCTAGTCGCCCGGGGTATCAAGGAGGAGGCACGTCGCCTCCGTGCCAGCAATACATTTGGTGCTGATGCCGCAGCGGCTGGAATGGCAGCGTCTGCGTCATACCGCAAGGCATTGGATTTAGAGAACTTGGTGTTCAATGAGGGAGCTCATTTTAACGCTAGCAAGTCCTGTACCCTCCCGCAGGGTTCATATAGGACTGTTCATAAGGGATATGAGGAGGTTCATGTTCCTGCACTCAAGCCAAAGCCATTTGCAGACGGTGAGACTCTGAGGGATGTCTCCGCCCTCCCAGAGTGGGCTCAACATGGGTTTAAAGGAATGCGATCATTGAATCGCATTCAATCAAAAGTGTGTGATGCGGCGCTCTTCACATCAGAGAACATGCTTGTGTGTGCCCCTACCGGAGCTGGTAAGACTAATGTGGCCATGTTGACTATGCTTCATGAGATAGGGCTGCATCGCCAATCCGATGGTTTGGTAGATACCTCGGCATTTAAGATGGTCTATGTGGCTCCGATGAAGGCCCTTGTGGCTGAGATGGTGGGGAATTTCAGCAAGCGATTAGAGCCATATGGCGTGAAAGTAAGAGAACTGACAGGTGATATGTCTCTCACCAGAGCTGAGATCGAGGATACTCAACTCATCATAGTAACACCCGAGAAATGGGACATTGTCACACGTAAGAGCGGGGATAGGGCATACACTCAATTGGTGAAGTTGGTGATTATTGACGAGATTCATCTGCTTCATGATGAGCGAGGCCCTGTGCTGGAATGTCTAGTTGCAAGGACTTTGAGACAGGTAGAGGCCACCCAAGAGATGGTTCGTTTGGTGGGCTTATCGGCAACGTTGCCAAATTTTGAAGATGTAGCAGCCTGTTTGAGGGTGAAACCAGATGTAGGCTTGTTTTACTTTGACAACTCCTTCCGGCCTTGCCCATTGGCTCAGCAGTACATTGGTGTGACCACTAAGAAACCGTTACAGAGGTTTCAACTCATGAATGAAATTTGCTACAACAAGGTTATAGAGGCTGCTGGTAAGCATCAAGTTCTTATATTTGTCCATTCTAGAAAGGAGACTGCTAAAACAGCTAAGTTTATCAAGGAAGAAGGCTTGAAGAATGACACTCTGTTGAAAATTCTCAAGGATGACTCTGCAAGCAGAGAAATCTTGCAAACAGAGGCTGAGTCTGTTAAAAATGCAGACCTCAAGGAGCTCTTGCCATATGGGTTTGGTATTCATCATGCTGGTATGACAAGAGCGGATCGGACCTTAGTTGAAGATTTATTTGCTGATGGACACATTCAAGTGCTGGTCTCTACTGCAACGCTGGCATGGGGTGTGAACTTGCCTGCACATACAGTAATTATAAAGGGTACCCAAATTTACAATCCCACCAAGAGCAGTTGGGTAGAGCTGAGTCCGTTGGATGTTATGCAGATGTTTGGAAGAGCTGGGAGACCTCAATTTGATACATTTGGCGAGGGCATTATTATCACCTCGCATGCTGAGCTGCAATTTTACCTCAGCTTGTTCAATATGCAACTTCCAGTGGAGAGTCAATTCATTGGGACGTTGCCTGACAATCTGAATGCAGAGATTGTGTTAGGAACGGTTCAGAACCTTAAAGATGCAGCAACCTGGCTAGGATACACCTACTTGTACGTTAGAATGTTGTGCAACCCCCAGTTGTATGGGGTCCCTGTTGATGCCGTGGAATCTGACCCTCAGTTGCTAGAGAGGCGTTTGGATCTGGCACATTCAGCTGCCGTTCAGTTAGATCGCCATAACCTTATCAAATATGATAGAAGATCAGGTTCCCTGCAATCAACTGATTTGGGAAGGATTGCATCCCACTACTATGTCACTCATAGCACCATAGCTACATTTAATGAACACCTGAAACCGACCATGACAGATATTGAATTGCTGAGGCTCTTTGCTCTAGCTGATGAGTTCAAATACATGGTTGTGCGGGAAGAGGAGAAGATGGAGCTTGCAAAGTTACTAGATAGGGTACCCATACCTGTGAAGGAATCGTTGGATGACCCAATGGCCAAGGTCAATGTGCTGATGCAAGCATACATCAGCCAGTTGAAATTAGAAGGCTTTGCACTGACAGCTGATATGGTCTATGTCACTCAAAGCGCTGGACGACTGATGAGATGTCTCTACGAGGTGTGTCTGAGGAGAGGATGGTCTGGATTGGCAGAAAGGGCATTGAATTTGTGCAAAAGTGTCGCGCGACGAATGTGGAGCAGCCAAATTCCTCTCCGTCAATTCAGAGGAGTCCCCATCGACATTCTTACACGAATGGAGAAGAAGGATCTGGTGTGGGATAGATGGTATGATTTATCATCTCAGGAATTGGGTGAATTGATACGCTTCCCCAAAATGGGGAGAACTCTTCATCGGTTGATTCACCAATTTCCGCGTCTGGAGTTGGCGGCGCATGTGTTGCCCCTCACACGTAGTGTATTGAAGGTGGATCTCACCATCACTCCGGACTTTCAATGGGAAGACAAGGTCCATGGAGTGGCAGAGCCATTTATCATTTGGGTTGAAGATGCGGATTCTGAACTCATTCTCCATCACGAGGAGTTTCTGCTACGCAAATCTGAAGCTGAAGAAGATTCTTTGGTGTCATTCACGGTCCCCATGAGTGATCCCTTACCACCACAATATTTCGTGAGGGTAGTCAGTGATAAATGGTTGGGATGCGAAGCGATTCTTCCAGTGTCATTCAGGCATTTGATCTTGCCTGAAAAATACCCCCCTCCGACCGAACTGTTGGATTTGCAGCCGTTGCCTGTTGGTGCCCTTACAAACCCCGATTTTGAAGGACTGTATACCTTTTCTCATTTCAATCCAATACAGACTCAGGTGTTTAATGCTTTGTATAATTCAGATGACAACGCATTGGTTGCCGCACCTGCTGGTTCAGGTAAAACTGCCTGTGCAGAATTTGCTTTGCTGAGGATGATTTCTAAAGCGACGCAAGGCACATGTACCGCGAGAGCAGTATATATTGCCCCCATAGACACACTAGCAACAGAGAGATATGCAGATTGGAGTGGGCGATTTGGCAAGCAATTAGGATTGAATGTTGTCAGTCTTACTGGGGAAACAACAGTTGATTTGAAGTTGCTTGAAAGAGGAAACATCATCATATCAACTCCAGAGAAATGGGACTCTTTATCCAGACGCTGGAAGCAACGCAAGTCTGTGCAGGACGTCTCTCTATTTTTGGTTGATGAAATGCAGCTCATTGCCAGTGGTGCAAGGGGAGCTGCATTAGAGGTTATTACTTCTCGCATGCGTTATCTGAGCAGCCAACTATCTGCCCCCATTCGCATTGTTATGTTGGGCACAAGTATAGCCAATGCCAGAGACCTTGCCGACTGGATCGGTGCATCAACTCACAGCACATTCAACTTTGCCCCAGGTGTCCGTCCAGTTCCACTGGAGATATCAATTCGTGGCTTTGGTATTTACAATCTGGAGGCCAGGATGCAGTCTATGGTTCGCCCGACATATGCGTCACTGCTTCACTATGGTGCAGGCGGAGCACCTATAGTCGTATTTGTCCCCACGCGGAGGCATGCTAGGAGCATTGCCTTGGATCTGCTGACGGCTGCTGCTGCTGATAGAGAACCGTCTAGATTCAGAATGGCAGATGAGAATGACATGGCTCCTCATCTGAAGCACGTCAAAGACCAGGCCCTTAAATATTGTCTGGCACTCGGGGTTGCATTCTTGCATGAGACTTTAACGCTCCAGGATGCCGAGGTTGCCAAGATGATGTATGTCAGTGGAGCAGCTCAAGTTTTGATTGTGTCTGCACCAATGGCCTGGTCACTCCCAAGTGCATTTGCAAAAGCGGTCATCATCATGGGCACCCAGTATCATGATGCCAGTGGGAGAGGAACCTCAGACTACCCTGTGACCGACTTGTTGCAGATGATGGGGCTGGCTGGTCGTCCTGGAGGTCAGGATGGTAGAGGCTACTGCGTGCTATTGTGCCACACCCCACGAAAGGAGTATTACAAGAAATTTTTGTTGGAGCCGCTGCCTGTTGAATCTCATTTTGGCCATTTCTTGCATGACCATATGGCTGCTGAGATTGTTACCAGAACCATTCAGAATAAGCAGGATGCTGTAGATTACCTGACTTGGACATTCTATTATCGAAGACTCACTAAAAATCCCAATTACTATACGATGACTGGGGTGAGTCATCGCCATGTCAGCGATCATCTCTCAGATTTGGTGGAGACAGTGCTATCTGATTTGGAGGCATCTAGAATGATCTCCATAGAGGATGAAATGGATTTAGAACCCCTTAATCTGGCTATGATTGCGGCTTACTATTACACCGCCTATACAACGTTGGAACTCTTTGCCAGCTCCCTTACTGCTCGAACCAAACTGAGAGGGCTGTTGGAGATATTGAGCAATGCGACTGAGTATGATGATTTATTAGTGAGGCCCGGGGAGGAGGGAGTGGTGGAAAAGTTGCTGGCCCATGCACCGCTGGCTCTAGACACCCCAAAATACGGTGACCCACACAGTAAAGTGAATGCACTGCTGCAAGCACACTTTAGCAGGATTCCTCTATCCCCAGATATGGCAGCAGATTCCAGTATGGTGTTGGGGAGGTCAATCCGTCTCCTACAAGCTATGGTGGATGTGATCTCATCCAATGGATGGCTCAATCCAGCCCTTGCCACAATGGAGTTGTGTCAAATGGTCACCCAAGGTATTTGGGCGCGTGATCCACCGCTCATGCAATGTCCTCACATCAGCCGCGAGATTGCTCAATGCATTGAGACTGTCTTTGATTTTATTGAACTGGGTGATAAACCCAGAAAGAAGATGCTGGATGGTTTGTCAGACTCTCAAATAGCCGATGTGGCCCGCTGGGCTGAGAGGTACCCAGACATCAATGTTGCGCACGAAGTTGCAACGCCCGCTGATGAAATTATTGCTGGTGAGCCAGTCAGTGTAGTGGTAGAGTTGGAGCGAGAGGGTGATGAGGAAGTAGGTCCTGTATATGCACCTAGATATCCAGGTAGAAAAGATGAGAATTGGTGGTTGGTGGTTGGCAACCAAGAAGACAATAGTTTACTGGGTATCAAGAGGGTGGCTCTGGGAAAGAGGGCACGAGTCAAGTTGGATTTCATGGCTCCTACAAACCCAGGTGTAGCAACTCTGACTTTGTTCTTCATGTGTGATTCGTACATGGGATGCGATCAGGAGTTTGAACTTTCAATAGATGTCATGGCAGGAAACAATGATGAGATTGAGGGCTAGAACAGGAGTAGTAGTACTGTACATGCATGATGATGAAATGTGTAAAAGAAAAGAGAAGAATTGAAAATTTGCCTGTCAGGCTATTTAATTGATTGACCCCTTCCTCTATGAGGAGACGGGGGTGACGGCTTTTGAATGCCGGTGAGATGCATGCTATGCGCAACCTGGGAAGCGCCTACGATGAAGACTGGCACTACTATCACTCCTCTAATGAAATTACAAAATTTGAAGTTTTAAAACAATTTTCGATAAAAGAAATGGAATGTTTTTGAGTCGGGCACTTCTTTTTAAAATTACATGAAGCTGATTTGAGTGTTTTTGCCACAGGATAATGGGCTGTTTCACCTTTTATGAAGTAGGTTTCCTTACAAAGACACTTGCAAATGAATTCCACTAATCTAGTTTAGCGTTGTTTGCAGAATCAGAAATCTTGTCAGTTCTGTGATATTGCAGACGGGACTTCCAAGCGGAGCAAATCCATTGTCTCGTCCTTCCAGCGGATTCTTATCATTCCAGACAGAAATCCTATCTCGATTGGACACTACCTAGTCATACCTTATCAGCATATTTCAGATGTGTATGCATTGGATAATTCACACTGTGACTTAATCAAAGAGATGGAGCAACAGGGTCGCCAGTTTTTGATTGAATCTCACCCAGATTGTGATTACAAGATCGGATTTCATACACCTCCCTCCATATATCATCTTCATATGCATGCTATTGCTTTTAAAGATATTCCATGGTATAAGGAATGGAGGTACCGAGGAAGGTGGTGGATTGATGCAACGGAGGTTGTGAGAATTCTAGAAAACGGAACGAAGGTGACACAATTTCGTTGACTAGTCTGTACTGTTACTTTTAGATTCGTCTAAGGAATCATAGTTTTTATTCAGAGGCTGAGCCCGCCTCTGCGTTCTTTGAGGTTGATTATTGAAGTCGGGCACTTCCATACTTCCTGAGTTTAATTTTGAGACAAGCATGGCGCCAGTGGCCAGGACCAGACTCAAACTCCCAATGACTGCACATTCGTTAGAGGGATATGTGAGCGTGATTGCAAGGTATGAAGCATTCGTTCGGTGCCCTGTTGCGAGGGCGCTGTAATCAACGAATCAGTGTACCGGCAGATTACATTGCAATTTCTGCGTACCTAAGCCTAAGCTGCTGGCTGCCCCAACCCATGGTGATCCGTCTACAGTAGGCATTATTTAGAATTGCAATATATATTATGCGTTAAGCAGATTGTTGGTTGGGGGCTTTGAAGATCAGCTTTAAAGAAATTTCTAAGCCGAACTTGAAGTCTATCTTGCATAACGTTCAAACTTCAGAAGTCTAAAGTAAAATATCGGTCATCCAAACATTCTTTCATGTATGCATAACTTGTAAAGATTGATAAGGGTACAGAAAAACAATGGCAGATGATCAAAACGAAAGTTCAGGCGGCACAAAAACGCCTTCTGATTTCTTGATAAGTATCAAAGGGAAACCCGTGATAGTGAAATTAAATTCTGGTGTAGATTACAGAGGTGAACGAGTTTCCTGCATCTTTCAGCTTGCCGTATATGTTGTTCAACATCGCTACCCCCCTCAGGAATTTTAGCGTGTTTAGATGGATATATGAACATTGCTATGGAACAGACAGAAGAGTATGTCAATGGGCAACTGAAGAACAAGTATGGAGACTGTTTTATAAGAGGAAATAATGGTACGTTTCACATATGTGTTTCAAAAGTAGTTCAAACCCATGGTAAAGTGATCCAATCCTTTGCAGTGTTATACATCAGTACTGTGAAAAGTTAAAGATGGTGTAAAATAAATAACATGTTACCAACCCTTGGAATTCTCCTGTTGTTGTCCACTGAATTTGTGCAGTGCAGCCAGTGTGAGTCCGTCAAACAAAACCATCCGCCATACGAGCACCAACAGCATTGCCACAAAAAGCATCACTGCAGGATTTGATTGAGGACCCAACTGCACTGCACCTTTTGTATGGGTTGGCTTCTCAGTAATGGCTGAAATGTGCACCTTGTTGGCTCTGAACATCGTTGTCAGCATATTCTCCAACTTCAGGTACGCTTTCTGGATCCCTTTCATGGATTCTCCCTCAATCTTCCCTTTCAGAGGTCCCCACACTGGGCTATGAAATCTAGTCTCTGCACTCACTTTCAGCAGACATGCATTTTTTGCACAAGATGTCACACTCCATTGAAGATAGTTGGCAAAATTACCGGAGAATGGGACTCCCTCAGTCACACATCGGGTCTGTAAAACAAATAACGTTGGAGACATTGCAAGAATAGTTAAGACTTCATGGTTGCCAGCAGTTTTAGGCCCAATAGGATTGCTTAGTGGTGTTGTGTAAGTCAAAGTTCTAAATTTCTTATCTCCTAGCTGCTTCCAAGAAGATTCAGAAATGTTGACATCACCAAGGGAGTAGTGAAAGTCGGACAACAACGAGCTGGAGTTTGAGAAGAGATTTGTCCAAGCCTGAGCAATCGGCATGGGCAAGGTGATATCGATGAGCAGAGTCTTCAGTGGAGTAGGAGCTGGAAGTACTGGTAGACTGGCAGGCTGTTTAGTTGGGAAGGAAATTTCTACTGGCGTTCCCTCCTCTGTCCCTTCCCTCTCTTCGGCCGATGAACTTTGTTGTCTTCCACGACTGCGAACTGCCTTTGCTGCACACCATACCCCAAAGATCGCGGGAACGGCGATCCTAAGATGAGGTAGAAGTCTTTGTGCGTGTTGAAGTATGAGTTCGTGAGGGTTGGGTCTCTTAACTGTTTGCAGTGTCGGCATCGAATTAACAACGTAAGACGTGTACGGAAATAGTTCAAGTTGATCTGACAAGGGCAACTTTAGAAAAAGAGCAATAGAGCGAATTCATTGAAATATTCCTGCAGAATCCAACTAGAACCGTCCCTCTTTCTATTCAACTGCATTGAATGAACCTGTGCTCAGACGCATGGGCAGCCCCCCATGTTCGCCCTCTCATCATCACAGCCCCTCAAACATCATCCGGCTCCATTCCTAATTGAAATCCAAACTTATAGACATGGAGTGGGACAGCATATGCTTCATGGACTGATGGGCTCCATGAATCATCCCCACCCAACCCCATGTGAGCTACATCTATATGAAGATGAGTGACCCCTGGCACACTCTCCAACTCCCAATCATGCCTGGCCAACTCAAAAGATTCCAAGCTATACTTGCTGACATTCATCTGCAGCGGTCTGTCTTCCTGTTCTACTACTATGGTCTTACCATCCGCACCTTTTATTTTCAGCCGGAGCCAGCGTAGATCGGTTCGCCCGCCACTTTCGGTTGGGAACACATACGGCACATGCCATTCATCTAATGATGCAAAATGATACCTTCCTATGTGGGCGCTGTGTTTCCTGTCGGGATAGCACTCATGAGGCCCTCTACCAAAAATCTCTATACCATCAATATCAGCATTCAGGGAGCAGCGCATGCCGACCCTGGGGAGGGACTTGAAGAGGCCAGGTGGGAGAGTTGCTGGCATAGCAGCCGTGGTGTCAAACTCTGCATGTACTCCCAGTCTGGGAGTATACCTGCCATCAATAGTGATCAATGTGTAGGTAATGGCACAGTGAATGCAGCCTTCTGATAGAGGAGGTGACATGTCAACATCCACTGGGTGGTCTAATTCTGTCGGTTGATTCTCACTCAACCAATGCATTCCTCCCACCTCACCGACGCCGACTCCCTCTTCGACCTCAATCACGTTCGGCTCAGCAGACGGTCTCAGTGTACATTGGACTCTTATCTCTGTTAGTTTTGGTACCACCGTGATGTTTTTTCTATCCACCTCTAATCTGTCGAGGCCAGCAGCCTTCCATCGGGCTGCATGGCTCACTCCCCCACTGCCACCTCTGTCATTGTCTGTGGGGGCTCTATAAAAGCATGGCACTAGTGGGGATGATAGAAGTTCTTGCCCATTGATTGTGAGAGCAGTAAGAGCTCCAGATTCCTTGCTCACATGAGCTTGGAGTGAGCCCCTCATTGAAAATGATGATGATGATGATGCAAGTTCAACTAAATCCCCCATATCTTGAACAGTGACATCCAGTGATTTGGTGGACCGATATCCGTCGTCCTCTCTCCTTTTCTCTCCAGGCAGCTGCATCTGCATATTATGGACAATTTGACCCTTTTCGCCCCAGCTTTCACATCCTTTCAAGGCAAGGGATGCATTGGCAAAGTGCAAGTTCTTGATGTCTGGAAGTATGGCATCCTCGCCCTGACTAGAGGCCACCACTGTCCCAGTATCATCTAGAAAGGTCCAAGTCACTTCGTAATCTGAGGTGGCATGGCGTGCATCATCCAACCAGCGTATTTGAATTCGAGTCTTGGCTCCTTCACATGAAGTACTCAAGAATCCTCTTCCTTGCAAGTATTGCAGTTCGTAGGCCGCTGGTTTCAGTGTCCTGTCTGGCCAAACAATTCCATTGCACACAAACTGAGCATCATTTGGAAAATCACCAAAATCCCCTCCATATGCCCAAAAATATTCTCCTTCTCTACCCTCTCGTTTTTTCAGCAATGCTTGATCACAAAAATCCCAAACAAACCCTCCCTGAATGAGTGGCTCACTACCATTGTCAAAAAGGTCCCAATACAAATGTACATTTCCTGTGGAGTTGCCCATGGAGTGTGCATACTCACACACAATAATTGGCCTTCTCTCAAATTTCTCCTTTTGGCGCTCCTTTCTGGCAAGGTTTTTTATCTGGTGCACACGAGCATACATGGGGCAAATGATGTCCGTCCCTGGAGTATCACTTCCTCCGCCTTCGTAATGAACCAGGACTGAAGGGTCTCTTGCTTTGAAATAACTCGCCATGGCCAAGTGTGGAGGGCCATATCCAGACTCGTTCCCAAGACTCCATAAAATAATGCACGGATGATTTTTATCTCTCTCATACATTCTGATTCCCCTATCAACCATAGAAGCATGCCAATCTGGGCAACACGCTGGGTTCACAGCATTATTTTTCAAGCTGGGATCAAACCCATGTGTTTCTATATTCGCTTCATCCACCACAAACAAGCCGTGCGCATTGCATAGCTCGTAAAAGTATGTGTGATTAGGGTAATGTGAGCACCTGACAGCATTGAAATTTAGAGATTTGATGAGCTTCACATCTTCTGCCATGGACTTTCTACTGATAGCTTTACCCCGCAGCTGATCATGCTCATGTCTATTGATGCCACGCACCACAACACGTTCACCCCAGTGGCACAGGGTTCGACTGTCTCTATTGATGTCTGTGACTTTGATGCCCACTTGGCAAGCTTCATACTCTAGGACGGTGTCATTTCCATCTATCAAGGCCATCGTAAGGAGGCCCAAATCCGGGCTTTCTACGTACCATTTCATTTGTTCAAACACATCCTGATGGTCTGCCATGGCAATGGAGAAGCGCACTACGGCTCCTGCAGAAGGGCAACATCTCCCAGTCACGTCACAAGCACTCCAAAGTGGATCCGTCTTTCTCTCAATGGATAGCATTGGTCGGCGGATATCGATAAGGAAACGTCCATTATCATCTTTTTTAATGGCCGTCAATGCAATTCTAATCTTTGCTTGTTCCAGTTCTTGAGAAGATGTACCGTCCAACTGCACCTCAAGGTCAAATGTTCCATTTTTGAGATCGTACATACCATCAATGTCTTTGATTGGGGTCCGATACTGAAAATCTCGAATGTGAAGCGCTGGCTTGAACAAAATGTATACGTCTCTGTGAATTCCAGACAACCACCACATGTCTTGATCTTCTAAATAACTCCCATCGCTCCACTTTATTACTTGTGCCATAAGGATATTTTCCTTTCCATACAATATGTACCCTGACACGTCAAACTCTGCTGGAAGGCGGCTATCCTGGCTGTAGCCTACAAAATGGCCATTCAACCAGCAATAAAATGCAGAATCGACACCGTCAAAAGTAAGAAGAGCCTTTTGATTCTCCACCTCAGGAGTATGCAAATTGAATGTTTTTATATAAAAACCAGTTGGATTCTCTTTGGGCACAAATGGTGGGTTGATCGGAAAAGGATAGACAAAATTCGTGTACTGAGGTCGACCAAACCCTTGACATTCCCAATTCCCAGGAACAGTCACTGTTGACCAGTCTTGCGGTATTGATGGAAGCTCTTCTGGAACGTCATAAGGACTTGGGAAGAGTTTGAAGAGCCAGTCATCCCCATTCAAAGAAAGAATGCGAGGAGACGGTGGGAGTTCATTGCTCTCGAAGCGGTAGTACGAAGCTGCTTGTTCTGGTGATGTAAATGACCTCAAGGGAGCATGGGACCGTCTCTTATTGATTCCAAAAACTGCTGGATTCTCCCAGTCGGGCATTTGGGTTGCGGGTCTAGTAAGCTTCATCGCCGATCAATCTCACGGGATCAAAACATAAACTGTGACTAACTTTAAATCATATCGGATTTTTGTCGAATCTCTCTGTATTTCTGAATTCTCGCCTCTAAGAAGTAGATCACAGGCTGAAGCCAAGAAAATATTCATTGCTCAGCTCTGGCCAACAGCGATCTTCAGAGGTCTACCTGAAGCAACACACAGCATCGCAATCGTCTTACAGACTTGCCAAAATAATAAATATCAATTGATCATAATACTAGGTCAAAAAAGAGGGTTGTTTTGTATCATTTTATGTGTTCATTTGAAGTATGTACTACTGATTCACCGCTCAAAAAGTCATAACACATGTACATCACCCCTATTGAGAACGGCACCTTGAGGTATATTGGCAGCGAAGCGGAGTAGAAGCCCTTGAGGATCCCTTCTTCAGCTAGAATGGTCTTCACTGCATCCCACGTTCCGTTGTATAGTATAGGCCTCCCCATGGTTCCTTGCAATTGCAATCTTCTTCGAACAACTTCCATAGGCATGGTTATGGTCACCACAACAGACGCAGACATGGCGCCCAACAGACCTCTGGTTGTTGCAGGGGCAGATGTTCCTGTGACATCTTTATATAATTTATTTGCAAGCTCGTAAGCTGTAAATCCCAATGCATTACCCATCACGTCGCCAATCATTGTTGCCCTGAACCCTTTGTATAGGGCGCCAACTCCATGACTCTTGATGACAGACGAAAAGACATGAGGAAGGGAGCCCTTGATACCACCAGACACCGACATAAGTGTACGCATAGATTCCAGGGGGTATGTGACAGCTACAGATGCTGCTCCTGCAAGGGCACCAGCTGCCAGCCGCTCACTGTTGCGAAGCTCACCTCCCATGCCGGGATGGAACCCCCTGGATGCTAGGATTCTATCTTTCAGAGTATGGAAGACCCCAAACTGAATGGCAGATGATGGAAATATCTTTGCAAGCGTGGCAGAATTACCTCTGAAGAGCCCTCTCAGTCCACCATCTTTCCAGGCATGCACAGCAGCTCTCTCCACTGAGAACACGTTTTTTTCTGCCATCACAAGAGTAGAAACCCTTTCCAAGGGCGCCACAATGGATTTTGATACAGCTCCGGCTACTCCTCCAGCCACAAGTTGCTTGACTGGCCTACTAATTTGTCTTTGCTTGTTATCTTTCAGTGCTGAAAGTAGCTCTTTGAGGTGCTGCGCGGGTGAATTGCCAACGGCTCGAATATAAGCCAGAGCAGTCAGAAGGAAAGTTGCAAATCCTCGACTTTGCAACTCCTTTGCAAATGCAGCAGAAGTGAGAAATTGGATGGATTTTGGTGCCAGATTTATATTGTATGTCAAGCTAGATGGCAAGATCACTTTTTGAGGGCACTCTGCCAGAGGGAAGTGGGGTTCAGTCGAAACCGGTGAAAAGATACCGACAATATGCCTTACCGAGCCTTCTATAACAGGGAGACCTACGTCTCATAGTACTCAATATAGGATGGTGTACCGGTAAGAGGGTCATTGGGATTATGCCGCGTTACGTCCAATAGAAACACCTAGTTGTTATGAGAAGATGGCAGTTACTGTCACATGGAGTGCAGCCATTGTGAACCGATATCGATCTTGTGGCGTTTATAATCGCAGACTCCAGTACTGGGATATACAGTTTAAAAGTAGGGACAAAGAAGGGCGCAAACGAACTTCAAAAGCTTGAACTCGTTTACAAGTCAATCGAACCTGTTCTGCAGAAAGAAAAGTATGATGAATTGTACTTTATTGTAAATGGCCATGTTATGTTATTTTAGTGTCACAAGATCGATAATTGTTGCTTTGAAGTACGCATGCAGGTTCTAACACTGCCCACAAATTTCTTGCCGACAGCTCAGCATTTCATTTGAAACTGTGCACACAATTTTCAGGTCAGGTATAATTTGCAAAGTTCATCTCAATGACTTGGGAGAATCAATAGCCTTTGTGCAACTTCTGACTACTTGAAGCGCTTTCCAAAATCCCACAGCAGAGATCATTCAGGCCATATGTTTCCTGGTAGCCACATCCCTCAACTTCCATGTCCTGGGAACTCCATTCCTCGGTCAATGAGGATGCGCATCCCTCGGACGCAATCTCAGAAATATCCTTCATTCAATCTACAAAATTAATATAGCTGTTAATTTGGAACGGCTATACAAGCAAGCCTTCGCACATGTACATGAGTGGAAGAATCTTACCCAGAGGTTCTCTATTACTCGGTACATTTTCTTTAAAACGGGCATTACCCAAAGGTATTTTATTGAATGCTACTGTAAATACCGGATTGTATCAAAAAATTGGACTGATTGACGAAACCCATCTTTCTGATCATTTTCCAGGCTGCTTCGGATCAGTGTCTGCTGCTTCTTCTGGTACGCCTCCGATTCGATTTGTACATCAATTCATGGCCTACCATTTCCGTACGATGCAGGATTGCCAGCACCAGGCCAATTTAGACTCTCGCCGCTGTCAACACCATCGACCTTCAAACCTGTAACTACTTCTAGAGTGTTTGCCATAGCGACAACAGATATGGTTGCTGAAAAGCCAGTAGAAAAGTTTCGAAAGGACTACAAGCCAACACCCTATCTCATTGAAAATGTCTACCTTACTTTCAACCTCAGTGAGGATGTGACACATGTCAGTGCGAAGATGCATATGACTCCAAATTCTGCATTTGGTGCCAATGGCTCGAGGCCTGACATCTTCCTGCATGGTCGTAGAGATGTCAAGCTCGTGTCTGTTTCAGTTTCAGGAAAGAAACTTTCAGAGGATGGGTATTCCTGCACTCCCGAGTCTTTGACAATTTTTGGAGGGGCCATTCCCGCCGGTGAGTGGGATCTCCATATTGAGACAGAGATCAAACCCCAGGAGAACTCTTTGCTGGAGGGTCTATACAAGAGTGGTGGTAATTTTTGTACTCAGTGTGAAGCTGAGGGATTCAGAGGCATCACCTTCTTCCTTGATAGACCTGATGTGATGGCAAAGTATGTCACTCGCATTCAGGCTGATAAATCTGCATATCCAGTGTTATTGAGCAATGGCAATCTGATTGAAAGTGGAGATTTGTCTGATGGAAGGCATTACACAGTATGGGAGGATCCATTCCGCAAGCCATGCTACCTATTCGCACTCGTTGCGGGTAATTTGGCGATGAAGGAGGATACTTTTACCACCTCCTCTGGCAGACCTGTTGCCCTTCGTATCTTTGTACAAGAGCATAACCTCAACAAGGTTGATTTTGCCATGGAGTCACTCAAAAGGTCTATGAAATGGGACGAAGACACTTTTGGTCTCGAGTACGATTTGGATCTCTTCAACATTGTGGCAGTGGATGATTTCAACATGGGTGCCATGGAGAATAAATCATTAAACATATTCAACTCTAGACTCATTCTTGCCACCCCAGATACAGCTACCGATGGTGATTTTGCTCGTATTGAGGGGGTGGTAGGGCATGAATATTTCCACAATTGGACAGGGAATAGAGTGACGTGCCGCGATTGGTTCCAACTGACTTTGAAAGAAGGACTCACAGTCTATAGGGATCAGGAATTCAGTGCAGACATGAACTCCAGACCTGTCAAAAGAATTGAGGATGTGGTGAGACTCAGATCTGCGCAGTTTTCAGAAGATGGAGGACCGATGGCCCACCCAGTCAGACCTGACTCTTATATCAAAATGGACAATTTTTACACAGTTACAGTGTATGAGAAGGGGGCTGAAGTCATCCGCATGTATGAGGCGCTTCTAGGCAAGGATGGGTTCAGGAAAGGGATGGATTTGTACTTTCAACGCCATGACGGTCAAGCGGTCACGTGCGATGATTTTTTGGCAGCTATGGCAGATGCAAATAATGAAGATTTGAGTATTTTGAGTCGCTGGTACAGTCAGGCTGGAACACCAGTTGTGACGGTGACTCCCGTCTTTGACGCAGGTGCTCATACTTTCACACTCAAGGTGACTCAGCACACACCCCCATCCTCAGGACAAGCTGACAAGGAGCCAGTCCTCATCCCCCTTCGAACTTCGCTTCTGGGCAAGGATGGTAGCCCTCTACCCCTTCAATTGCGTGGTGTGGGATCTGTTGGCTCGGAGGTTGTCCTTCGTGTTACCAAGGCCTCGGAGGAGTTTGTATTTGAAGGAGTTGATGAACGTCCAGTCCCAAGTCTCCTCAGAGGATTTTCTGCTCCTGTGAAGATGACTGTGCAGGAGCAGACTGATGAAGATCTGCTCTTTATCCTTGCTCATGATACTGATCCTTTCAATAGGTGGGAAGCGGGACAAGTTTTGGCAAAGAAGCTCATGTTGAAACTGTATGCATCAGGCCAAGATGCAAATGCAGCAAATTCTATCGCAGATCGTCTCATTGTTGCTGGTGGGTTGAGTTCAGAGCTTGCTGACGCATTCAAGGCTCTTCTTCTTGATTCTGTTATCGATGGAACGTTCAAAGCTTTCGCTATAAGCCTGCCCTCTGATACTGAGTTACTAGATGCCATCCCTGGTGCCGACCCTACTCTATTACATGAGGTCAGAGATTTCATCACAAGACAGCTTGCAGATCGTCTCCGCCCCGAATTAGAGTCAGCTGTCAAAGAGAATGATGATCCAGCTGGTGAAGCGTATGTGTTTAATGCGGCTACATGCGCTCGGAGAGCTCTGAAGAATAAGGCTCTTGGATATCTGGCCACCCTTGAGGATCCAAGTGTGACTGAAGAATTGCTCAGAAGATTTAAATCGGCCACCAATATGACTGACGAAATCAGTGCACTGGCCGCCTTGGACAGGTGTGGTGATACAAAAGCCCGTGAGGCTGCATTGGACGAGTTCTATGCCAGATGGAAGGGAGATCCTCTGGTAATCTTGAAATGGGTTGCTCTACAAGCAGGCTCTAATGTGTCTGGTAATGTGCATGCAGTGAAAGCACTGGTAGAACATCCTGCATTCAACATCAACAATCCAAACAATTGCTACTCGCTCTTCCTTGCTTTTGCTAGATCTGCCAAAAATTTCCATGCAGCTGATGGCAGTGGTTATGAATTTATGGCGGATGCTGTTTTGAAGGTAGATAAGATCAACCGTCAGGTAGCAGCTAGAATGGTGGGAGCTTTCACTACGTACAAGAACTATGACGCCGAAAGACAGTCGATGATGAAGGCCCAACTGGAGAGAATAGTGACGACAGAGGGTCTCAGTGAGAATGTCTATGAAATCGCCAGTAAGTCTCTCGTAGTTTAAATTCTCGAAGTAAGATTTTTCAATATAGATTCAATGATTTTTTCGAGTTGTAAGGCGCAGTCATTCCTTTTTATTCATAAATGATTGGTGGGCTATGAGATCCGTAATTTGTACAGTTGTAATTTTTGCGGCTGCCACTAGATTTTCCGGCGCATTAGAGGTAGAGCATGCAGAGTAAGAATAAGAAAAATGCCTCTTCCCCATCTCATCGATGTCTGAAACGATCGTCACCGTCACCAGCATCTACAGCTCCGACAGCACGTTGTGGTGTGAAAATACCTTTGGAGGGCGATGGCTGTTAGCGGATAGTACAGGAAGAGTGTGCAGTAGAAATGATTTTTTAGATTCAGTTGGATGCTGCAATGAAAGAATATCTAAATATTCATGTGAAACGTGTGAGGTACACGACAGATGCTGCTCCACGTACGAGCATTGTGTCTCATGTTGTATGAAGCCTCAGTATAGTATGAATGAACACTTGACAACAGCAACAATAGGTTTGAATAAGCCAGAGACAGGAACATGGTCTAATGTCTTTGACTTATGCAGAGGATTGTGTAGAACTTCATCTAGGAGTACCGAACATGAAAATGCATTCATATTGGAAGATAGACACTTTTGCTTCAATATGCAAGGAAGGCCAAAAGAGCAACCATTACATACACTAGAACTACCAGAAAATACTTCCATACTTGCTGGATCGGTTGGTCTGAATTGCGTTGAAGTCTGTCAGACTTCTGGCAAAGGTTGTGCAGGTGAGCATTTTAATCTTTTGAACAGCTGTGATGTCCTAAGGGAATATTTTGCTTGTGAAGCTGGCTGCTGGAGTGCTAATGATTCAGAATCTGGTTTTCCAGCATATATAGAGCCAGGTTCCCCCAAAGCAGACTGGCCTGCCAAGTGTGGAATTGCTCCTGATCCGTCTAGGACGTCATGCGAGGACAATAAGGAGAATATTTCAAGGCTGTGCATTTGCAAGGATGCGAAAATAGCGAGATTTGAGTCGAATAACAATACGGGTTTTGATTAATTAATTAATAAGCAGGCTTTCGAAGTCAGGGTTTTATCCTTTTGGCGCGATGAATTTCGGTGAAGCATCTAAATCTCTGAAGGTGCGACACGAATTCCAGCTTGAAGACAAAATTTTCTGCCAGTACGGATTGAACTATAGCTTCAAAACGAAAGAAACGCTGCCTTGGATGGGGGTGAGGGTTGGGCTTGGGGAGTCTTGGACGTTAGAGGCCAATTTTGACTACATTGCAGTCAAAACTCCTCGTTACAATGTAGTCAACTTTAAAAGGCTAAAGATTCCTGTAGACGCAAGGCTTGGTGTGAAGACCTTTGAAGGAGGAAAACATGTTGAGATTGGCCTGCATAATGCAGCTATTGCAGCCTCGATTGCAGTTCTGATGCTTGTGCTTCGAAAGCCAATACCTATAGCAAAGAAAGAGATGGGTGGATTTACCTTATCGTTACCCATTCACAAGGATAATACAACTATTCCACATATATTAGCACCTAAAATTGAACTCGATGGAGTCTTGAGCAGACAAGGCAGAGGCCTGAACCTCCACCTGAATGAGCTGAACGGCATTCTTCAACTTTCAGAGGAATGACTGCATTTTGTTGTTATTGTGGATTAATAACCGTGTAAATTGTCAATACAAAGAGACCAATGCTGAGTAGGATCAGTAGTATGCCTGACCAGAACAATTTCGACCATCCCCAATGATAGAATCTAATTTCAACCTCATCTGACAGCAGCAACGGCTCACGCATGTCTTCACACTCTCTTCTACACTTGCTGACGCTGTATTGCACCAATAATGCTCCAGGAATGGCAAATATTAACATACCACCTCCAGTGCCCCCTATAAGTTTAAATACCGACCCCAAATCATGTACCGACAGAGCCAATAACAAACTTGCTCCATAAAACAGAACCACCTCAGAAACATTAAAAGACCTCCCCTCGATCCAGGCTTTACTGCTGGGAATGAAATGTTCAAACAAATCCTTGATTGCCGCTCTAGCCGGGAAATGATTAACGGGATATGCAACAAGCTGAATGATGCCAACAATTGCTCTTGCAACCTGTATTGCAGGATCACGACCTGAGAATGAGTTGAGGACATTGCTGGTCACCGTGGTTGGAAAAGCAAGGTAACCACTAGCACCAACAATTGAATATCCTATTGCGGTCGCTCCAATGGCGCAAATAATTATCTCGGTCATACTAGCAAGTTTTCTGGACCTGGGACGATCAGGGTCTCTGCCAACCCTTGCCACGAGTCCAACAGGCTCCTCGAGGCCTGGGAGATTGCTTGAGCTTGCAAACAAGGGCTTTGCATCAGGATCTAGCTCTTCAAACACTGTAACCACTTGGCAGTGGCACTGAAATCCAAACACCAGTATTGGTAGAGCATCAAAAAATTGAAACGATGTGTTCCAAGCACTCACATGATCCCATGGCTCAGCAGCTGCAAGAAAGATTTGCAACGACTTGAAAAGCACCACTCCAACAATTGCCATGAGCCCATACGTCGTCAGCCTAGTAAACTTAGATATAGAGTGCAAAGAAGTTGGGAAACAAAGGGGAAAAGATAAAAGGCCTGAAAATAGCGTTATAATTGCGGTTCTGCCAGCGAAGAAATTGTCACTCCCAAACAGGGCAGCGGCAATAGGTTGAAAACTATCACCGAGTATTATCAAGTAGGCTATACTAGATCCAAAGAGATAGGCAAAAAGCAACAAACACATGAAAGCTCCAGCTGCTTTTCCAAGATGTTTGGATACTAGTTGAGTGTATGTCTTGGTTCCACTTTGCTCAGTATACCGGGACAGTACATACAGTGTGAAGGACTCCACTGCTGCGACAGCGAATACGACGAACAAACCACCAGCCCAGCCTGCACATCTGAAGGCATAGGGCAAGCTGAGAACGCCAGCTCCTACAGCAGACGACAGGAGGGTTCGAACTGAGCTATTAGAATCACTCCGCACTGTCTCCGCGATGCTGGGGTTACTCGACATCAGCCCTAAAACCTTGCAATTTTCTTTCTGTCTTTAAACACTATAAATATTTGAAAAAGGAGGTAATACTTAATAATTTATCGGGTTCGTTTTCAGCAAGCCATTGGTGTCGCATATGACGTTCTGCGAGTAGTAGTTAGGGTTGCAAATTGCTCTTCCACATGGATCGGTGTGTTAAACATTATCATCCAAAGTTATCCCTTCATACTCCACTGCAATGATATTCAAGATAATAGGAGTCTTTCTTGAGCAGAAAATATGATCAAAATTATGAATATGATGGGACCGTCCCTTACTGCAAGATGGAGCATCCCTGTCCTCTGCTCAAACGTTGAGGGGTGCAATTGGCTACAAAGAAGCCCTGTATACTGCTTCATGAAATGTTGAAAATTCATGTTGTAAAGGTTGAATATATGCTTTCACATGTTTAAATGACGTATGGAGACCCATATTGTTCGGCCTCTTTTATAATTCAACTGACTTAATTTAGGATCGTTTCCTGAATGACGGAACAAGCGGCTCAGAAGCTGCCACCTTCAATAGCCAACGCTTCGAAAGAAGATGTTCAGGTATTCATTGTCATTTCCACCTCCTGTTCCCTACTCTGTGACCAACCAAGTTCATGTAGCGGTTGTTGGTGGACACTTTGAAAAAGCTCAAGCTTCGTGACAATAAAATTAGAGAGCTTACAAGCCAATTAGAAAGCAGCAATAGAGATTGTCAAACATCAACTGAAATTTCAGAATTAAAAGCATCAATAGAAGCTTTGCAGCAAAAGTTGTTCTCCTCAGAGCAACGCTTTCATGAAAGACTTGCCGCTGAAAGAGAGCTTGTTCAAGCTGACCTACAAGCATTGGAAAGTCAATTACAAAAGAAAGAAACTACAATAGTGGAGCTTCAAAGTCTGTCAGACGATGGTATAAAAAAACTAAAAGAGTATGAGGATAAATTAGATATGTTATCAGCCGAGAAGCAAACTTTGGCTTGTGATGGGAAAGAAAGTGTGGCCAGACTACAGCTGCAGTTGGAGTCAGTCACAGCTGAGAGGGACTCAATCAAAATGAGTCTTCAAACTGAAGCGAAAAGCCAAGAAGAGCGTTTTAAAGAACAGGCAGACAAAATTCAGGTTCTAGAACAGAAATTGAAGTCCTTGGATTCATCACACGATGCATCTACCTTAGAGGAGCAAATGAGAGCAGTGGAGCTAAAATTGAAAGACTCAGAAGACACTATATCACTGCAAGCATCCCTACTAGCCGAGGTTCAATTACAAAATAGACACTTGAGGGAACAAGCTGAAGAGTTGAGTACATTATTGTCAAAGAATGAGGAGGCATTGCTGTTAGCAACTCAAGCTGCTCTGAATGGAGGCAATGCTCAAGAAGAACAACAAGAAAATGAGGTTGCAGCTGTGAGGCAACAGTGTGACACCCTAGCCAAGGAGCTGGAAGATGTAAGAAAAGGTTCTGTTTTGGACTCCAGAAGGAAACAGGCAGAGTTTGAGAGCAAATTGGAGGAATTGCAGACATTGTTAAATGCTGCTATTGCTGCCAAGGCAGAGCTGGAGCTGACATTGGATCAGAGAAGCGTGGCTGACCAAGCAGCTTTAGAAGCCAAGCTGAAAGGCGCAGAGCAGGCAAGAGATGCAGCTGTAGCAGCCAAAATGGAGTTAGAGGAGAAGCTGGCTGGAGCTCAATGTGCTCAACAAGCAGATCAAGTTGACACTTTGCAATTAGAATCCGCCAAAGCTGAAGTCATGCAGGTAAAAAGAGAGCAAGAAGCCGAGCGTAGTAGAATTAAAAAGGCCATGGGCGACTTGAGGAGACGAATGGATGCCTTACAGAAGGAGAAACAAGCATCAGAAGCATCAGCTGCCCTGCTCAGGGAATCTACTGCTCGAGAGAGAGAAAATTTCAAACTTGCAGCGAGCCAAGCAGAGAGAAAATTAGCTGCTGCTGCTCAGGAAATAAGCAGAATGGAAATTGAGCTGCGTGATTATAAGACTCGTGCACATTCCCTGTTGAAAGCAAAGGAGACCGAGTTGCATGCTGCCAAGGAGATGGCTATGGACGAGCGTGCAGAAGCTTTGGAGAATGCTGAGAAAAGGGTTGTGGAAGCCGAGCAAGCTGCCAAAGCTGCTGAAGAAATGGCTGAAGTTGAGACTCAAAAACTGAGGGATCAATTACTGAGAGTTACAACCACTCATGAATCTGAGATGACGGCACTTCGGTCTTCTCTAGAAGAAGCTGAGGGTAGCGCAGAAGCTGCCAAGCGGGCATATGAGCAGCTGAAGCTCAGGTATGAATCTTTGGACACACGTGCCCAGGAGATGCGAAAACAAGTATCAGACTTGGGCGCAGCTGCTGTCTCAGTAGAATCTTATAAGAAGGAATTAGAGCAGATGAAGACTGAAGTGAAGGAGGCAAAGGAAGCTAGCAAAGCTGAGTTGGCGGCATTGGCATCGCAACTGACAGCTGCCATTGAAACTGCCGCAGTCTCGAGGGAGGAAGTGTCTGCCTTGAAGGCTGTGAATGCCACGCTGAGGACTTCGCAGAGTGGAATGCCAGAGCATGGCCTGGTATCGCCTGTCGATTCATTGACAAGGACGAGCACAGCCTTCAATCAGGATTCGACCCAGTACCATACCTTCACAACTGAAGAGAATAGCGTTTTTTCACTGACTGAAACAAATCGCCAATTGGTCGCAGCACAGCGCAGAGTGTCTGAGTTAGAGTCTGAGTTATCTGACTTGGAGAAAGAATGTCAATTGCACCAGACACAAGAGCAAGCTTTGAAGGAAGCACTTAGAGAAGTAGACAGAGAAAAGGAGAGACAGAAATTGACTGAGAAACAGGTGGAAATGGAGATGTTCAAAAATGTCATGTTGAAACTCTATGAGACAGGAGAGGATGGCCCCTTACTTCCAGTGGTTGCAACTGTGCTGCAGTTCAGCCCATCTGAAATAGCCCGTTGCAAGGAGGCATTGGCATCGAGACAGCAGGCGACAATGATAGGGACAGATGCCGGAGGCTCATCTTACATCTCCAATCTAACTTCATGGGTGACAGGTACTGGTACAAAGTGATTTCATTTTGAATTGACAGTCGATGCAGCAGTATATATTCTATAGGCAGCAATCCAACAAGTAGCATTACCCACTATTGTCAAAAAGGATTGTAACAGAACCAACCATTGTAGGTCTGAACTGTTATAGAAAAAATGCCAAGTACATGCACACATGGCAGCTGCCAAGGAGGGGACCATTCCCCATGCCATGCCTTTCCACCTCTGGTTGCCAGACACCTCTGCATACCTCCACATGAGAGCCATAGCTGTTGCCCATTCTATTACACTTGAAGTATGAACTGCCCAGGTTGGAAGAGATAGGGCATTTGAGGGCTCAGGGTGAAGCGCATGCGCAGCGGTTGGATTTGCAAGTGTAAGAGCGGTTCCTAACAATCCCAGTGCGATGGTTGGCACAATTAAATCATATCTACTTTCAGTGCTTCGATTATGAGGACTGCTTGATATTCTAGAGGTGTTTGTACGACATTTACGGAGTCCAAGTGTTCGATATTGGAATCTTAAATCTCCTGGCGACACTAAACGGCCTGTATAGCGGGGAATATACAGCTGCGCAAAAATCATCAGAGAAAAAGTTTCAACAAATGCGTGTTAAAGATGACAGTATTCGAACGACAACCGACACCTTTATTGCAATGAATTGCACAATTGCTCATCTTGCAGCCAATTTTAACGGCATTTCAAGCAGTTATTGATCAAATTAGACTCTGTAATGCCCTTTCTGTACATAATTAGATAGATAACTCACATAGTTCCGATGCTCAAGCAACGTTGCACCGATTAGAATTCGAGTTTGGTTAAACAAATCTGGTGATGGACCCTTTGCAGCTTGAGAATTTGGCTTTCAGCCTCTACAATTCACAGGTAATATCACTCTTAGACGTGTTGCAACGTGTTGCACCGTGTTTAGCTCAAATCTATGGTAGCTGATCGGACTTGCCACTGATCTTCCGTAAACTCGACCTCTACTCCGCAGGACCCTAATGAAAGAGCTCGTGCGGAAGACTTATTAAAGAGTTTGAGCTCCTCGGGCGACTTTGTTTCAGTATGCAAGGTATAGATCATTGTTTCACAAATATTGCGCCGCCTCGCCTCGCCTCACTTCATATCCACTCGGGTGCAGACTCTCCTCGACCAATCCAATTCTCCCTATGCACAACTTATGGCGTCATCTAGCCTTTTAAAACTTGTGAGTGAACATGTGCTGGCTCTTCAAGTTAGGTTGGAGATGAGAACATATTTCATCAACTATTTGCACACACGAGGGTCCACTTTGGAGCAGTATGTTGTAACATCGTTGTTGCAGCTCATTAGTAGGATGACCAAACTTGGTTGGTATGAAGATGATGATTTTAGAACTATAGTTGAAGATGCCAAGAATCTGATGGATCGAGGGACCATGGATGGCTCCACTCCTCACTATTTGCTTGGCTTGAAGTTGGCGAGTTCTCTGGTAGGGGAAATGAATGCCCCTACCCCTGGGAAGAGTTTGAGTCAGCATCGCAAGATTGCAGTGTCATTTAGGGATCAATCTTTGTATACGATATTCAGTCTTAGTCTAACGGCTCTACGACAGTTAGCTTCACAGGGACCGAGAGATGAAAAACTGGGTGAGGCAGCTGTTCAATTGGCACTGCAGTGTCTGTCATTTGATTTTGTGGGCACATGTCTGGATGAAAGCTCAGAAGATCTAGGGACAATCCAAATTCCTAGTTCTTGGAAACCATCTGTAGAGGATCACACTACTCTCTCCCTCTTTTTTGAGTATTATGGCAATAGTCAGCCACCATTGTCATCTGCAGCTTTGGAGTGTTTGGTGAGGCTGGCATCTGCTCGGAGGTCGCTCTTCACTTCTGAAATAGAAAGGAGCCGATTTTTGGAACATCTGGTCAACGGCAGCAGAGATATTTTACGAGAGAAGAGAGGACTTGCACATCACACGAATTATCATGAATTTTGTAGGCTTTTGGGAAGACTAAAGACGAATTACCAGTTGAGCGAGTTGGTAGGACTAGACAGCTATGCTGAATGGATTTCCCTTGTCGCAGAGTTTACTGTCGACAGTCTAAACTCTTGGCAGTGGGCCAGCTCAAGTGTTTACTATCTTTTAGGATTGTGGTCGAGGTTGGTTTCATCCATGCCTTATCTAAAGGGAGACGCACCTTCGCGCTTGGACATTTATGTACCAAAAATTACAGAGGCATTTATACTATCCCGCCTGGAATCGGTGCGAACTGTGGCAAGCTCGCATGGCACAATTGATGATCCGCTAGAGACAGAAGATTTGCTCCAGGATCAATTAGAGAGTTTGCATTATCTGGCTAGATTTCAATTTGTCCAGACTGCAGAGTTTTTGACCGGTTTAGCAGACCCCTTGCTTGCTGCTTATAATAACTACGGGCACAACCAGCTCAATGGCCAGACTGAGCCTTGGACCATCGAAGTTATTGAAGGGCAGTTGACGTGGATTTTTCACATTTTAACTGCCGTTGTCAGAGGCAGGGGGAATTCAAGTAGTGCAGATCTTCATGAGCAGACAGACGGAGATCTGTCATCTCGGATTTTCAGCATGTTGCCAATACTGGATACTGGATTGAATGCATTGAGGTACAAGGAGCGTTCCCGTCAAAGACTAGACCTTGCATTGTTGGCATTTTTCCAAGCATTTAGGAAAGTATATGTAGGAGAGACTGTTATGCACACATCAAGAGTGTATCAGAAATTGAAAGAAAGAGTCGGATTAGGAGACCACTTGGCAGTTGTTGCTGTGATGGTCAATAAAATTGCCACAAATTTGAAAGTTTACGGAGGTATCGAAGACGTTATCGATAAAACGTTGGTTCTCTTTGACGACCTGTCCTCTGGTTATATGAGTGGCAAATTATTACTTAAGCTTGATTCCATCGCTTTTTTGATGAGCAACCATACAGCGGAACACTTTCCATTTTTGAGAGAGCCATCAAACAGAAGAGCAAGAACAAGATATTATCAGACATTAGCACGGTTACTTTTCATGGAAGATACACTCTCTCGATTTAAGACGTTTGTAGCTCCATTGCAAGGAGTATTATTAAGCCTAGCTAATGCAGGAGGACCAGCAGGTTTGAGAGCAACAGTGCCCAAGGAAGTAGCAGCTGGACTGTTTAGAGATTTACGTGGCATTGCGGCGGCCACGGCAAATAGAAAGCACTACTGTGCTCTCTTCGACTGGCTATACCCTACCCACTTTCCAACCATAACTGCTTGTTTGGAGGCATGGTCGGATGTTCCTGAAGTAACCACCCCTTTGTTGAAGTTTATGGCCGAGTTTGTGCTTAACAAAAGTCAACGGCTGACCTTCGATTCCTCTTCCCCTAATGGAATCCTTTTATTTAGAGAAGTCAGCAAAGTTGTTGTCATATATGGCTCGCGGATAATTTCAGCTCCCTTGGCCAGTGGAGATCCTTACAGCACAAGGTACAAAGGCATTTGGATGTGTATGACAATATTGACCCGTGCCTTGGGTGGAAACTATGTGAACTTTGGAGTCTTTGAGTTGTATGGTGACCCTGCATTTAAGGATGTCTTGGATGTGACACTTCAAATGGCAGTGGGCCTTCCTTTGCATGATATTTTGGCCTATAGAAAGCTTACAAAAGCTTACTATACACTTATAGAAATACTGTGCCAAACCCAGGCTGCTGCACTTGCTTCTCGGGATGCCCACACCCTGCTGTTCCTGCTCACTTCTTTGGAGGCAGGCCTAAAGTCTATTGATGTATCTATAAGCTCTCTATGTGCTGTAGCTTTGGATCATCTGACTGGATTCTATTTCAAGCATATGCCTGGTGGAGAGGATCCCACACCAGCTGGAGCTGCCATAGCTGAACATCTGAAAACCCGGCCTGATGTTTTACCCCAAATATTGACAACACTCTTTGAGATTGTCTTGTTTGAGGATTGCCTGAATTTATGGAGTTTAAGCAGGCCATTATTGACTTTGGTTATTATAAATGAGCAATTATATGGCCAAATCAAGCAGCAAATAATAGGTTCACAGCAATCAGAAAAGCAGCAACATCTGTCCGCATGCATAGACAAATTGATGCAGGATATTCAGCGCACCTTGGATCCAAAGAACAAAGACAAGTTCACTCAAAACCTGACCATTGTGAGACACGAGATTAGAACGAGTGGAATAAGTGTCTGATATGATATATATTATGAATCTATTATATTTTTGCGAATAAGTCCAGTTTTGAGTTTAGGCATCACGTCTTCATGTCTAGCAGCAATATGAAGTGGAGAAATGATCAGTATGTTTCAGGCAGTGGTGACTAGTAAACTACATAATTAAATCAATAATAAAATCATGAATATTGCAGTGCAAGTTGTGTGGACATTGCTCCAGTTCCACCGCCTCCCCACCCTACATATGACTTGTATGAATCTATAGATGCTGCACTTGCAGAGGATGCTGGAGATTTAGGAGATCTATCAACTTTAGCAACTATAAAAGAAGATAGGCAAGCCAAGGCGACCTTTGTCTCCAAAGCAGACGGCGTCATTGCTGGGATTTGGGTTGCTCAGGCAGTACTGTTTAGAGTCGACCCTTCACTCTCCGTCGAGTGGAAGGTTCTGGATGGTCAGAGCATTGTCTCAGGTGATGTAATAGGTTCTATTGAAGGAACAGCAAGATCTATATTGGTAGCGGAGAGGGTGGCACTCAATTTCATGCAGAGAATGTCGGGAATTGCTACCTTCACCCAAAAAATGGCACGTGCAGCTGAACGAGGAGGTGCTCGTCTCTTGGATACTCGAAAGACTGTTCCTGGTTTAAGACTTCTGGACAAGTGGTCAGTTCTTATTGCGGGAGGTTTGAATCACCGCATTGGGCTTTTTGATATGCTTATGATAAAGGACAATCATATTGCAGCTGCTGGTGGGATTGCTGAAGCCATAGCGGCTGCTGAGTCTTACTTGACTGAGCATGGCATCAAAAAGCCCATCGAGGTGGAAACAAGGACCTTGAGAGAAGTTCAAGAAGTGCTTGATATTTTGGATAGTGAAGATGGTCACTCTCAAGTGGTGACCCGAGTAATGCTTGATAATATGACCAGCAGAGTGCACCCAGGTGGAGGCATCGACGTTCAGATGTTGAAAGCAGCGGTTGATATGATTGGCAGCAGGGACATAGAGACAGAGGCGTCTGGCAATGTAACTCTGGCAAATATTGAAGAAATCGCCAGAACTGGGGTACAATACATATCCTGTGGCGCATTGACACACAGCGTTACATCACTTGATATTTCTTTGAATATCCACCTTTAATCTAAGACTTTACTGACGACACCTGCCCCAACCGTCCGACCCCCTTCCCGAATTGCAAACCTCAGACCTTGCTCCATAGCCACAGGATGTAGCAACTCAAATGTAGCAGTGACATTGTCGCCTGGCATCACCATTTCAGTGCCAGAGGGCAAGATGACTGAGCCAGTAATATCGGCCGTCCTGAAGAAGAATTGTGGTTTATAATTAGTGAAGAAAGGTGTATGCCTTCCCCCTTCATCTTTTGATAACGCATAAATTTCCCCTTCAAACTTAGAATGAGGTTTGATAGAGCCGGGCTTGCATATCACTTGACCACGTTCTACATCATCCCGCTTGATGCCACGCAAGAGAAGGCCTACATTATCTCCTGCCTGCCCTTCATTCAACAGCTTCTTAAACATCTCCACCCCTGTCACTATACTTTTGATGCTTGGGCGAATACCAACAACTTCAACCTCGTCACTTACTTTAACTATTCCCTGTTCGACACGACCAGTCACCACAGTACCCCGTCCTTGGATGGAGAACACATCCTCCACTGGCATAGCAAACGGCTTGTCCAATGCACGAACTGGATCTGGAATATACTCATCGACAGCCTTCATCAATTTCAGCACCGCATCACGTCCAATTTCATGATTCTCTCCCTTAAGAGCAGCCAATGCTGAGCCACGAATGATAGGAATCTCATCGCCAGGGAATTTGTAGAATGTGAGGAGCTCCCTCAATTCCATCTCCACCAGCTCTACCAACTCCTCATCTTCTACCATGTCAATTTTATTCAAGAAGCATACCATTGATGGAACTCCAACCTGCCTAGCCAGTAGAATGTGCTCACGAGTCTGTGGCATGGGACCATCAGTGGCAGATACAACCAAAATAGCGCCATCCATCTGTGCTGCCCCTGTAATCATATTCTTCACATAATCTGCATGACCTGGGCAGTCGACATGAGCATAATGACGCTTGTCTGTCTGATACTCTACATGAGCTGTAGCAATGGTGATTCCACGGGCTTTCTCTTCTGGAGCTTTGTCAATTTCGTCATAGGCGACAGCCTTTGACATACCAGCCTCTGCTAAAACTTTGGTGAGTGCTGCCGTCAGAGTGGTCTTGCCATGGTCGACGTGACCAATAGTTCCAACGTTAAGATGGGGTTTAGTTCTGGTATTAATATCATAATCACTGTAGTGGCGCACACATGACGATGGTAGCCAGAGATTCTGCAGCCTGCTTCTGCAATACCATAGACAAGCATGAGAAGGTGATGACACAAAATAATGGACAGAGGCCTGAAATTAGAAAGTTTAATGTCACGCTTACCCCAATACAACTTCACTTGAATGGTTTGCAGACTGTATTAATGCACTTTTACCAATCAGAAGTGATGCACACCGACGAAGCATTCTTGCCCGTCCTGCTCCTATAATTTACAATTTTTCAAAAACTAAGTATAATGGCTTTATAATTGTAGAAGGAAATCCGCGGATCCTACAAATTCGA